>QNQO01001869.1:122500-205336 GCA_003290165.1 Berberis thunbergii
CTATAACCGGATAAGTGACCCCATTAGCATTAGCAACATGACTTCGTCTCGGCGGAGTCGTATGAGAGAAATCCTTGGAATCAAATGTCATGTAGTCTATAGCCCCAGAGCCGAGAATCCAGTTGTCATCATCATTGTGAGTAGAGTTATGAAGGGTGTTACTGCAGTTAGCTTGATTATGTGAAGATTCTACTTGGGAGGTGAGGGATAGCGAAGGTTCACCGGTGACCACGACAGCTCTCCCTGTGCTGTCATCAATAATAGGAGTTTCACGTTTTTTTCGCGCCTGAAGATCATGCCACCAATCTGGATATCCATGTAACTTGAAGCAAGTTTCACGGGTATGTTTGGCGTTGCCACAGTGAGTGCATTTCATGCCATCAGATGGAGCATTAGATTTGGAGGATGGATTTGACTTCCCACTACTTAGAGAAAGAGCCCCTGTTTTTGGTGGTGTATGATAGTGGCCTGCCTTGATTCCTTTGGATGCCATAACTACTCCAGGAGCAGTATCTGTACCTGATGTCATTACCATCTGCCCGACATCTTCCCGTCGGACATGAGCGTAAGCCTGCTCAACCATAGGAAATGGTTTTAACTGGAGCACGTCACTCCGAGTCTTATCTAGCCGGTCATCCAATCCATCAAGGAAGATATAAACTTGATCTTCCAGTAGAATTGAATTGTATTTCTAAATGTCACCAGCCAATTCCATTGGGTTAGGACGATGAAAATTGATTTCTCGCCATAAGCCTTGAAAATCATTGTAGTATTTTTCAATGGATCCGCCAGCTTGTTTCATGCGAGTCACACGACGTCGGAAATCATAAACTTGAGACGTATCTGTCCCATCAAAGTAGGTTTTGTAGCAGCAGAATCCCAAACCTGCTTTGCAATTGGGAAGCAAATGAAATTAGCAATCAGGGAAGAGTCCATTGAATTGATCAACCATCCCTTTACAATGGCATTTTCAGTGTGCCATCTCTTGAAAGATGGGTCGGTTTCCGGAGGCTGGGGAGAGTCTCCATTGATATATCCCAACTTGTCTTTGCCAGAGATATACATCTCAACAACTTGGGACCATAAGGCATAATTGGATCTCCAACTTGATGCCGATTGGAGCAGTCAAAGAATCACCAGGCGGTGGATGTGGTGAGGTCTGGGATCTGGTCAAGACTTCTGTCATCTTGGTCGTCAGGCTGGTAAGAATTTATTCGGTCTGGGGTTTGAGTTGTTGCATCAGATCAATGGATTCCGCCATGGCTTCCATGTGGTTTGAGTTTTTTCCTGGTCACAAGGTGGGTTGAGCAGAGGTCCTAAGAACCTGGTCTGATACCATGTTGCAATGGAAGGTTTTTTCGTATATTTTTGCTCAGAACAGAATACAATGATATATAGATACAGAAAGGAATTTTAGAGAGCTATTTTAGGCAATACAACATCTATGGTTGAAATTGTGGTGGTCCCTTGAAGTATGGGATTTTACATTAAAACAGATTCCTATAATTTCTCTATTCTAACAATTCACGCCAACAATTTGTACTACTATCGGATTGTTAGTGTAATTAAATGAAAAGATGAACTTCATGGTATGCATATACTTTTTTCACACAAGTGTCCTATTCATGGTTTTGTTTTTTCCTTTCAATGCCATGTAGTCCCTTTAATTTGTTCGTAGATTAGTTAGCGAATAACTATTGTGAGGATATATATCAAAAATGGTTTAATGGTATTCAATAAGAACGAATTGGTTACAGGTGCACCAGGCATTCTGGTCTGAACTGAGGATATAAACTCCTTCAAAAGGAATCCTTAAAATTGAATTCTAATCAAAGGCTCTCAACATGTACATTTATATTCTTTTACAAAAGATAAAAGATTCTCTACACCATACTTCATACGACTGGCCTAATACACATTTTCGAAGATACTCAAGATTGAGACGAACTTTGTAGGATGGTGAAGATCAATTTGATGAGAAATTAAGGGTCTCCATCGGATGTGGATATGCAACTGGAACAAAAGGTCAAGAGTGGATAAAAACATGGGTGTGGATGTATAATACCACAAATTTGCAAAAAAAAAAAAAAAAAACAGAGGATGAACACAAAAACTGCAACTTTACTGTATTGTTTTGGGTTTGTATAATACATCATGAATATGATTCGAAAATTTTGCCCACATAATCAAGCCTCAGTTTTAAAATAAACTCTTATTTCTTCGTGTGCGAAGTCATCTATTTCATCTTGAAGGAACGTTGGAAGTTGTGCCTGTAGTAAATGCAAGTAAATCTAAGACAATGCCGAGACTTAACTGTTGAAAGAGAATGTCTCAAAATAATAATGCTTCGAAATAAGCACGTAATAAATAATGTACAGAAAAGTAAAGATCACATCAGAATTTACGTTGGTCGGCTTTGTCTACTTCATGAAAAAGTATTAGAGATTACCCAATCAACAATAGTTTCTTCTCAATCTTCCTCCATTCACTACTCCCTATAATGGAATTAGAACCCACAATGAACCCTGAAGATTTGGAGAAACTATGAAGAATACCCGAAATTAACCAATTTCAACCATTTTACTTAGGTACTGTTTCACACTGCACACTGCACACTGCAAACACGCGTGAATCCCTCTTTCTGCGCTATACACAGACTGTTTCACGCTGCACTTATTCACGTTGTGATGCTGCTTAAAAGAAGATAAAGAGGATAATTGGGATACATAAATAAAGGAGGAACCATAAATTTGAGTCCATATCTAACTCTTCCGTTATATTGGGATCCATAAATAGAGGAACCATAAATTTGAGTCCTTGTTTCACAGTGCCTATATTATCAAGTACGCAAGAAAATTCATATAATATTTTATAAATCAGTAAAAAGAAACTTGTATTTTTCCATTTACAAAACAGATATATTAGCAAAAATAAACTATTTACGAGTATTTTTCAAGCATGATTGTCACATCGGATCATAACAATCTACAATCCATTTCAGGTTCTAAACCCAAAATACGGAACTCAAAACCCAAAATATGGAACTCAAAAATAACCATCATATATATGCACCTATACATTCATAATCTTGTACAAAATCTTGCTTAGCACATCTCTTACTTGTGCTTACTTTAGGTGATAAAGTCTTTCATATATAAATCCATTGTTCTACATTCCAAGCCCTTTAGGGTGTGTTTGGTTGCATAGAATCCTATGTCATGGGAATCTATGAGGGGACCCCAATATTTTATGCTAATTTGAGGTATCACTTCACATCCACCATTTGATTTTGTGGTCAATGGTAGGAATGGAAGTCAAATGAACATGTGAATCACATGCCTTGGGGGACCAAGGAGTGAGATTTCCATGTTCGTGGGACTTCCATTCCCACCATTGATCACAAAATCAAATGATGGATGTGAAGTGATATATCAATTTAGCCTAAAATGTAGGGGTTCCCTCATGAATTCTCATGACATAGGATTTCATGCAACCAAACACACCTTTAGTGTATTACATTCCACCAAGCCACATTCTTCTAAAGCACACTCTTTTAGAGTGTTGACTCAACCAGTTTGATCAAAACTGACAAGAGGAAAAACAATTGCCTTTCCACAAAGATCTTCAATTGTACATTATTTAAAACCAAGATCTATATCAGACCATTAGACACGACAACAAAATGTTTAAGGAACAAACAACAAAATGTTTAAAGAACAAACAGAAAATAGCAAAAGGCAACTTAAAAACATAGCTTCAGGAGGATTTATCAAACATAATCAAGATGAATCCAAAACCAGAGAATTCCTAGAAAATTTCTTTTATAGTATAGTATAGATAGTTGGGACTAAACCTATATATACACAATTTTTACATGTACAAGGATGATCAAAGCATGGGGAAATAATTTTCAGTTTTTTGTTAAAAAAAATGGTGAATTAAACCACCCACGCCAAAAGCGTACCAGCTAAATTGGTAGAGATGTGGCAGATGGAATCACACACGCCACGGGTTCGAACCCAGCCCCAACATGGGGTGGGGAGGGTTAAGGTAAAAATAAATAAATATATAAAATATATTAAAAATAAATAAATAAATAAATAAACTACCCATCTTATATATGATTAGTGAATCAATGGGCTAATTTAGTTTAGGTTGCAGTATCATGGGCCTGGCCTAGGCCCAAAGAGTGTTCTAGTTTTTGTTTTTGTTTTCGCAACAAAAATAACTTGGCGCTTCTTTAACAAATAAGAAGAGATGAAGAAGTTAGGGTTCAATCAGTCACAGTCATGACTCAACAAGGATCAATTGAAGAAGAAAACCAAGGGAAAGATTGATTCTATTACTCAGAGAACAAAATTACACAATCTTTATGTTCCTTGAACAAGAGACCTTTAACTCTTCACTACAATCTTCAATACTATTCATCTTCCCCATTTGCTCTATTTAACCGGAGTTGCTAACAAGCTAACAACAAAAATTCAATAGTAACAAATAAGGTGACATATGGTCAATCCTCCTCCTTTCAACTATCTTCACTGAAAAATACAATTTTTCCATTAAAATTTTCAAATTCAAATTATCCGCCTTATTGTGCTTCTCTTCCTTCTTCAACCAACTTTCCCTCCTTTCAGAACTCAACTACTTTCTTGCTTCCTCAGTTTTGACATTGTCCACCCCATGAAAACATCCTTGACCTCAAGGATGGAAGTGAGGAAAAGATGTTTGAATGTGGGTGAAGTCCTCCCAAGTCCTGTTTGGAAGCATTTGACCATTGAATAAGTATTTGCCTCATAACTCTGTTGTGGCGTGGGATCAGACGACGACGACCTAGTATTGCTACTATTTAGCTTTGAAGTGTCCTCGCTGGTCAATTATAGGCAGTTGTGGTGATGGAGAGATTGTGGAGCCTAGTTTCAGTTTCAATTGGGAAACATGAAAAACATGATGGATCTTTGAGTGTGGTGGCAATTAAAGACGATACGCAATAGGGCCTACCTTCTCTATTATCTGGAATGGGCCATAGAATCATGTTGATAGCTTCAGGTTGCGTCGAATGTAGAATGAAGTTTGCCTATACGACTATAATTTTAGATACACCGAGTCCCCAATAGAAAAATTCGTGTCTGATATATTCTTATCAACATAATACTTCATCATGTCTTGAGCTTTTTGAAGCTTTTCTTTGATGATTTGTAGCATCTAATCCCTTTCTTATAGGTATTTGGTTACATCATGTGTAGACAATGTTGTGTTGGGTGGTAAGGCCAGCAATGGTGGTGAGTGACCATGGAGAGCTTGGAAAGGGGTAGCTTGCAGGCTAGTATGGTAGATTGTATTGAACCAATGCTCAGCTAGGTAAAGCCATTTTGCCCATTGATAAGGGTTTTCACCAATCATACATCGAAGATAACTCTCTAAGCAAGCATTTGTTTTCTCACTCTGGCCATCTGTTTGAGGATGGTAGGCAGTGCTCAATGCAAGGGTGGTGCCTAATGCAGAAAATGGGTCTTGCCAGAAGGCACTCATGAAGACCTTGTCCATGTCTGATACAATGGAAGAAGGGAGCCCATGTAGCTTGTAAATATTTTGGAGAAAAACTTCGGCAATTGTAGATGATGTAAAGGGATGTGATAGTGCAATAAAATGCCTATACTTGGTTAACCTATCTACTACCACAAGAATGACTGATTTGTTTTGGGATGGTGGAAGCCCTTCTATGAAATCCATGGTAATGTGTTGACAGGCATGTTCCGGAATAGGCAGGGTTTGAAGCAATCCTCCATAAGCTGACTGATCATTTTTGTTCCTTTGGAAAATGTCACACCCAGTTATGAATCTGATAAGTTCAGTTTTCATACCCTGTCAAAAAAGTGTTGCCTCAATTTTTGGCAAGTGGCAGTGATGCATGAATAGTCACACATAGCTGAGTTATGGAGAAACAGAGATAACTTGATGTCGTAGAGTTCCTTGGTTGCCAATATACACTTTGTTCTTGTACTTGAGAATACCATGAGAGAATGTATAATTGGGTATAGAAATTTCACTGACCACAAGCTGCTAGATATAAGCCTGAACTGTGGAGTCATTGGCATAGCTCTTTACCACTTCGTGCAGCAAAACTGGTGAAACAGTAATCGAGGCTGCACATTGGCTTGGTACTTCATGGCAACGTGAGAGAGCATCAGTATCAATACCCTTCTTATATTGAATTTCATAATCATATCCTAAAAGATTTGACAACCATTTATGCTGAAGAACTGTAGTCACTTTTTAAGATAATAAAAAATGTTTGAAGAACTGCTAGTGATGTAGGAGGATTCGAGTCAAATGATGCTGAGTTGTCAGATAGCACATTGTGGGTGCTGAGATATCACGAGTTGGCAGATCAGCGCAAAGATAGCAGGAAATCGTGATCTTTTTCTTAATTGGGGCAGTTTTGGGTGTGTTTCGGTATTTTCGCCATAACTTTCGCTATGGGTATCAGAATCGCGCATATGACCCCAATTAGGAAATTTTTTTTGGCGCGTGCGTCACAGCCAACGATCTACGCTCGTTGCACATGTTTTTGAGGCCCAAATCCACTGTTTCCCCTTCCGAATCCACAATTTTAGTAGTTTTTTTCCCTTTTATAGTAATTTTCATTAATAGTTTAGGAAGTGATTCTGAACTTGATTTGGACCAGATTCTTGGCAAATTATTTATTTTATTACGTATTTCGTTTTAGCATGATTATTGGGATTTTGCTATTTTTGGTAAAAAAAAAATATCTAATAATGATGAGTTTTAGCTATAAAGCCCGGCTTGTGGGTTGATTTAGAGATACTTTTGATTTGAATAATTTAATTGAACATTAGAGTTATTTCTCTGTGTTTTGGGCGAATTTCTTTTATCTTTTCCTTGTGAATTGTCTGTTGAACTAGCCAGCAGGATAATCGCTATTATGTTTGGCGTCAGCTAGGAAGGCTTGGGTGGACCACTTGAAATTGTTTTTCTTGAGAATGTCTGTAAGAGGTTGAGCTATATGACCATAATGTTGAATAAATTTTCTATAGCACCTTGTGAGACCCTAGAGACCCCTTAGTTGTTTAAGAAAAGAGGGTGTAGACCATCTAGACATAGCTTCAATTTTTGTTGGATCGGGTTCAACACCTTGGGTACTAATGATATGCCCAAGGTATTCTAATTTGGATTGAATGAAAGAACATTTAGACAACTTCACATAGAGTTGAAGTTGACTAAAAGTTGAAAAGGTTACTTGTAGATGATTAGTGATGGAGGAGCTGTAGATGAGTATATCATCAAAAAACAAAAACAAGGATAAATTTTCTCAAGTAGAGGTTCATTAAAGCTTGGAAAGAATTTGGTGCATTGGTAAGCCCAAATGTGAGTTTTGAAAGTTGTTTTGCGGATGTCAGGAGGGTAGACCAATATCTGATGATAACCAGATCTGATATCTAATTTTGAGAAGAATGTGGCTCCATGAAGCTCATCTAAGAGTTCATCTATTAAAGGCATGGGGAACTTGTCTTTAATAGTGATTTCATTCAACCTCTTGCAATCAACACAAAATCTCCATGTATCATCTTTCTTCTTCACTAAAAGAATTGGAGTAGCATTAGGACTATGAAAATGTTGAATGACCCCTGATTGAAGCATTTCCTAAATCAATTTATCCACAACTGCTTGTTGCATATATGGTATTTGAAGATGCAAAGAAGTAACTTTTACGAACTTGGTGGTGTAATTGGAATGAGGAGTGTGGTTGGAAAGAAACAAGGGATAATTTGGAGGGAAATAGGGAAGCTTTTTAGAAGTTAACATCAATTTCTAGAGCCTCCTTTTTAGAAGTTATCATCAATGTCTATGCAAGAGATTCTAGGCAGCGAGGGAAGGAGCGAGGGATGATTGTAACTACCCATCCCTCTCGAGATAAGCAAAACCACCTCGAGGTACAAAATTGAGTTTGATAAGTGAAATGCCTAATGTATCTCTGAGTGGGCGGGCTCTGAGGCTGGCTGGCTACCTCGGTGTTATAGTCCCACATCGTTTGGGTAAGGGATGGAGATGTGTTATATATGTACGAGTTTGGATCTACATGACACGACGCATTTTAAAGTCGTGCGGGTAGTTAGGTTTGGCCCAGAGTGGACAATATTGTTTCATGTGGATCAGGTCATGACACAATATGCATGGGATATGAATCTGCAGTTGCAGGACTTCCAAAGACAATGGAGGGCACTGTGGATGTCTTGTTTAAAGTAAAGGATTCCTCTGCAATAGAGAACATACTTAAAAGGTAAGATACAAGAGCCTCATTCAGTTTTCTCTCCATCTATAGTTTCCTTTTAGTCTCTGGCATTGACTTTTGTGGAGTTCTTCAGTGTTCACTATTTAGTAAGTTTGATGTTCTCTGCACTCTGACCCAACCTCTTTGTATGTGTGACCGCTGATGCACTTCTTATTGACAATCTACAGGTTTCAATGTTGATGTTTATTGTTCTTATCAGGTTGAACGATACGTCTTTTGACAAATCCCAATGGTTAGTTGAGATACTCCACGAATCCAGAAATTCAACTGATACAGTCAACGAAGCCGATGTACAATTAGGATCAAAAGCATAATTGACCAACTGCCTATAAGAGATTTTTATGAAGTCTAATGTGAAGAAAACTTATCTACGGGACTTGATGAACTTGCATCACATCTTGAAGAGAATCCTACCTGCTAATAGCTTCTTGGCAAGGATGCACAGACATGGGCATGCGTGTCGTGTTGGACATAGACACAACATGCCAACTCTACAATTTTTTAATAACTAGGACTCAGGGATACGGCAACACATCATACCTATTTTTTAAAGTCATATGAACATAAACAATAATCTAATAAATAAAGAATTTAAGTAAAAAATAACAAGTATGAAGATGAAAATGAAAACATAATACAAATTGTGTTGGAAAAGAAAAAAAAACATGAAGAAAAAATATAGAGAAAAAGATGTAAAAAAAATGGATAAGAAGATGACACTTTATCGCAAGAAAAAAACAAAGTAGAGTAGAGAAGAAGAAGAAGAGTAAATAAGATGTAAATGAGGGAAGAAACATAGACTACCTCTATGCTTCATCTCCTCTTTCTCTTGTATCACAATTGAAAGTTTTTCACATTAGATGGATTAACAACTTTCAACTTAGGTGGTTATATGCGCCCACCTAAAAGTAAAAAGGAAAATAAAGTTGGTTGTCGAGTCTTTATTGTATTCTAACCAAGTTTTGGGTGTGTCAGATGCGTGTCTGACACATTGACTACATTACGCCGACACGTTGACCATGTGTCCGACACTGCCGAATGCGTGTTAGTGTCGAATATGGGTACGACAGGTTTTTCGAAGAGTTTGTGCTTCCTTGCTTCTCGGTATGTAATTATGTATTAGGATTTTTGTTTACTTTTCGCTGGAATTAAAGTTTATTGGCACACGAGACTTGTACCACACAGTTCATTACTTGAACAATTTACGCATTACGATAGCTGCTATTGTTACTTGCTTCAAAACTTAATTTAGGATTTGTTTGGTTAGCCATTTTATCATGGGAAATGCAATTCAATTCCCATGTCAAATGACTTTTCATTGTTTGATTGTGTATTTAACAACCTGAAAAGAATTCTGCATGTGACCAGTTTTCTCATCCCTCATGGGAATCAAAATTTCAGCCCCTTAGAAAACGGAATCCGTAGAAATAATTTCAATTCCCATGTATATTTTCCTTCCTACCAAACAGACCCATATAGAAATGATATTGTGAGCCAGTTAGGTTTACATTCAACAATCATGTCATAGGCTCACAGTGCAATAAAAGGAGTTCCTCCTTCATATAATTGGCAAACATGAATCTTATTCAGCTTTCTTTCCCCCACAGACTCTCTTCTTCTTCCCTATTTTTCCAGCCATCAACACCACCTAATCATGTCCACCATGCCTGCGATTCTCGCTCGATAGAAGAACCGGCAGCGCAGCCACCCGTCCCCCTTCCTTCTCCTCCTTTCTTCCCCTGTTCTACATCTCACCTTCACAATCCATCTCATAACCATTTCTCCTCCCTTGTTCCTCTTTTCCCCATCACACACACACACAAATAGATATTCGTCTTGTCGTCCCTGTCGCACAACAAGCCAAAAATAGAACCTCTCATATCGCCATGTCCTTGTTTCTCATCACCTCACCAACTCCGTCTAGCCACCACCTCGCCGTCCTCCTTACTCCTTCTCGGTTCGTCTCATCTCTCTCTTCCCCCTCTTCCATCTCCATGTTTCCCTCTCTCATAGCCACCATCACTGGCCACACAACACCGTCCTCACCATCACAGACAGAGCCCATCCCTCGGCCACCATCTCTTCGTTCTCTCTTAATTCCCCCTCGTTCACTTCTCTTTCTTGCAGGAAAAGAAGAAGACAAATAAAACGCAGCAACAGCAGCAGTTCAAGCAAGGACGAAGGAGAAATACGACCAAAAGGGCGGGAAATAACTGATTTTTCAATCAGGCTATTGACACCCAGTCTAATTACTATGTACCATCTCAAGCCAATGTGCACGAACTGATGGATTTCCATGGGATCAAGGAGTGTGATTCCCATGTTCATGGGCTTTACATTCTCACCATTGATTACAAATAAAATAGTGGATGTGGAGTGATACATCAATTTAACCTAAATTAAAGGAGTCCCTTCATGAATTCCCATGACATAGAATTCCATGCAACCAAACACAACCTTAGTGTATTACATTCCACCAAGCCACATTCTTCTAAAACACACTCTTTTAGAGTGTTGACTCAACCAGTTTGATCAAAACTGACAAGAGGAAAAACAATTGTCTTTCCACAAAGATCTTCAATTTGACATTATTTAAATCCAAGATCTATATCAGATCATTAGACATGATAGCAAAATGTTTAAAGAACAAACAGAAAATAACAAAAGGTAACTTAAACAGATAGCTTCAGGAGGATTTATCAAACATCTAATCAAGATAAATCCAAAATCAGATAATTCCTTTTATAGTATAGTATAGATAGTTGGGACTAAACCTATATATACACAATTTTTACATGTACAAGGATAATCAAAGCATGGCGAAATAATTTAGTTTTTTATCCAAAAAAAAAGGTGAATTAAACCACCCACGCCAAAAGTGTACCAGCTGAATTGGTAGAGATGTGATAGATGGAATCACATACGTCACGGATTCAAACCCGGCCATCGACATGGGTTGGAGAGGTTAAGGTAAAAATAAATAAAATATAAAATAATAAACCACCACCTTATGCTTATTGAATCAATGGGCTATTTTAGTTTAGGTTGCAGTATCATGGGCCGAGCCTAGGCCCAAAGAGTGTTCTCCTTGTTTTTGTTTTTGCAACAAAAAAAACTTAGCGCTTCTTTAACAAATAAGAAGAAATGAAGAAGTTAGGGTTCAATCTGTCACAGTTGAGACTCAACAAGGATCAATTGAAGAAGAAAAACAAGGGAAATATTGATTCTGTTACTCAGAGAACAAAATTACTGATTCGTTCAGGAGACCTTTAACTTTTCACTACAATCTTCAATACTATTCATCTTCCTCATTTGCTCTATTTAACCAGAGTTCCTAACAAACTAACAGCAGAAATTCAACAGTAACCAATAAGGTGACATATGGTCAATCCTCCTCCTTTCAACTATCTTCACTGGAAATTACAATTTTTCCATTAAAATTTTCAAATTCAAATTACCTGCCTTATTGTGCTTATCTTCCTTCTTCAACTATCTTTTCCTCCTTTCAGAATTCAACTACTTTCTTGTTTCCTCAGTCCTGATATAGCCCACCCCATGAAAACATCATTGACCTCAAGGATGGAAGTGAGGAAAAGATGCTTGAATGTGGGTGAAGTCCTCCCAAGTCCTGTTTGGAAGGATTTGACCACTGAATAAGTACCTGTGTGACAACCCTGTTGTGACGTGGGATCAGACGACGACCCAATGTTGCTACTGTTCAGCTTTGAAGTGTCCTCGCTAATCGATTATAGGCAGTTGTGGTGATGGAGTGTTTGTGGAGTCTAGTTTTAGTTTCAATTGGGAAACATGAAAAACATGATGGATCTTTGAGTGTGGTGACAATTGAAGATGATACGCAACAGGGCCTACCTTCTTTATTATCTGGAATGGGCCATAGAATCATGTTGAAAGCTTCAGGTTGCGTCGAATGTTAAATGAAGTTTGCTACTATAATATTAGATACACCCAGTCCCCAATACAAAAATTATTGTCTAGTCTATTCTTATCAACATAATACTTCATCATTTCTTGAGCTTTTTTAAGCTTTTCTTTGATGATTTGTAGCATCTAATCCCTTTCTTTTAGGTATTTGGTACATCATGTGTAGACAAAGGTTTGATGGGTGGTAAGGCCAGCAATGGTGGTGAGTAACCATAGAGAGCTTGGAAAGGGGTAGCTTTCAAGTTATTATGGTAGGTTGTTCAATGCTCAGCTAGGTAAAGCCATGTTTCCCATTGAGAAGGGTTTTCACCAATCATGCATCGGAGGTAATTCTCCAAGCAAGCATTTGTTCTCTCAGTCTGGCCATCTATTTGAGGATGGTAGGCAATGCTCAATGCAAGGGTGGTGCCTAATGCTGAAAATAGGTCTTGCCAGAAGGCACTCATGAAGACCTTGTCCATGTCTGATACAATGGAAGAATGGAGCCCATGTAGTTTGTAAATATTTTGGAAAAAAACTTCAACCACTATAGATGATGTAAAGGGATGTGATAGTGGAATAAAATGACTATACTTGGTTAACCTGTCTACTACCACAAGAATGACTGCTTTGTATTGGGATGGTGGAAGCCCTTCGATGAAATCCATGGTAATGTGTTGCCAGACATGCTCCGGAATAGGCAGGGGTTGAAGCAATCCTCCATAATCATTTTTGTTCGTTTGGCAAATGTCACACCCAATTATGAATCTGATAAGTTTAGTTTTCACACCCTG
This sequence comes from Berberis thunbergii, assembly GCA_003290165.1. Lineage (NCBI taxonomy): Eukaryota > Viridiplantae > Streptophyta > Magnoliopsida > Ranunculales > Berberidaceae > Berberis > Berberis thunbergii. Next base: position 135,527 of record QNQO01001869.1, read on the forward strand.
CCAATAAAAGTGTTGCCTCAATTTTGGCAAGTGGCAGTGATGCCTAAATGACTACCCATAGCTGAGTTATGGAGAACATAGATAACTTGATGTCGTAGAGTTCCTTGGTTTCCAATATACACTTTGTTCTTGTACTTGAGAATACCATGAGAAAAGGTATAATTGGGTATAGAAGTTTCGTTGACCACAAGTTGTTGGATATAACCATGAACTGTGGCGTCATTAGCATATCTCTTCACCACTTCCTGCAGCCAAACTGGTGAAATAGTAATCGAGGCTGCACATTGGCTTGGTACTTCATGGCAACGTGAGAGAGCATCAGCTACCTGATTATCAATACCCTTCTTATATTTAATTTCATAATTGTATCCTAAAAGATCTGACAACCATCTCTGTTGAAAAACTGTAGTCACTTTTTTAGATAAAAAATGTCTGATACTTTGGTGATCAGTCAGGATGTAGAACTTGGAACCAAGAAGATAAGATCTCCATTTATTTACTGCTAGCACAATAGCCAAGACCTCCTTCTCATAGGTAGACTTTGATAGCTTTTTCTGCCCTAATGCTTTACTAAAGAAGGATATGGGTCTAACTTTTTGTGAAAGTACTGCTCCTACACCTCTTGAGTTGGCATTTGTTTCCAAGGTGAAAGGATATTGAAAATTAGGAAGGGATAGTACATGGGCAATACATATTGCTTCTTTAAGAGCTAGGAAGGCTTGGGTGGACCACTTCAAATTGTTTTTCTTGAGAATGTTTGTAAGAGGTTTAGCTATATGACCATAATGTTGAATAAATTTTCTATAGTACCCTGTGAGACCTAAGAAACCCCTTAGTTGTTTACGAGAAGGGGGTGTAGGCCATCTAGACATAGCTTCAATTTTTGTTGGATCAAGTTTAACACCTTAGGTACTAATGATATGCCCAAGGTATTCTAATTTGGATTGAATGAAGGAACATTTAGACAACTTCACATTGACTTTATGTTGCCTAAAAGTGGAAAAGGTTATTTGTAGATGATTGAGATGATTAGTGATGGAAGAGTTGTAGATGAGTATATCATCAAAAAAAACAAAGGATAAATTTTCTCAAGTAAGGTTGGAAGATGAGGTTCATTAAAGCTTGGAAAGAAGTTGGTGCATTGGTAAGCCCAAATGGCATTACTTTGAACTCAAAATGGTCATGGTGAGTTTTGAAAGTCGTTTTGTGGATGTCAGGAGTGTGGACCAATATCTGGTGATAACCAGACCTGATATCTAATTTTGAAAAGATTGTGGCTCCATGAAGCTCATCTAAGAGTTCATCTATTAAAGGCATGGGGAACTTGTCTTTAATAGTAATTTCATTCAACCTCAGGTAGTCAATACAAAATCTCCATGTATCATCTTTCTTCTTCACTAAAAAAATTGGGCAGCATAAGGACTATGAGAATGTTGAATGAGCCCTAATTATAGCATTTCCTGAATCAATTTCTCCACAACTGCTTTTGCATATATGGTATTTTATAAAAGTTTTTATAAGGGGGGAACAACCAATTTTTAGAGGGATCTTGCGGTCTAGAGACCTAGTGGGAGGTAGGGCTTGGGGCATTTGAAAAACATCATCAAACTCTTTCAGTAGGTTGGACAGTGTGGGATGAGTTGCTATGGTTTGATCTAGGTTAGAAGAAGTTTCTGATAGTGAAAATAATTGGCCCATAAAATATGAAGTACGTTTCTTAAAATTCTTTTCCAAAACCCTTGGATTCCATCATGTAAACTGACCCTTTACTAGTAGCTCCATGTAGAGTTACATGTTTCCCTTGGATGGTAAGGGTGATTTGAAGCTTTTGGAGATTAATAATGATGTTCCCGAAGGGCTTCAACTAATCCCCACCCAATACCATATTGTCGCCTCCTAGGGGTAATAATACCCTTACTCTTCCTTCAAACAAAACTCCTTGTATAGACCACTGCAATTTTGGACATATAGCATGGTTGATCAACTGTTCTTCATTTGCCACTTTTACCACCATTTGTGGAGTTGAGGTAGATGGCCAATTGGTGTCCCTAATGACCCGGGGATCCACAGAGGAAAGGGTGCTCCTTGTATCCACCAAGATGGAGATACCCTTCTTCTTAATGTACCCCTTAAGTAGTATAGTATTTGTAGAGAAACTTCCATGAATAGCATGGAGATAAACCTCCATATCATATTGGATTTTTTAAGTTAGATCTATAGTTTTTGTTTGCTCCATGATTTCTTCTTCCTCAATTTGTCCTTATGGTACTAACATGAACAACAATTGTTGCTTGCAAAGGTGATCGACCTTGTAAATTTCATCACAATTATAACAAAGACTCTTCTCTCTTTTAACCTTCACTTGGGCTGGAGTGAGTCTTTTAATGGGTGGAGTAGGTGTATTGAGAGAAGGGGCATTGAATCTGATGGGTTGAGTGGTGTTGTTGGAGGGGGAGTAGGTGGTCCTTATAAAGTTATAAATAGGCCAAGCTGAAGGTAATGTACTGGATTTATTTGACTGTTGGTATTGAGGCTTAAAGCTAGAAAAAAAAATGGGTGTGTCAACAACACTTGTCTTTGGCTGGAAGGTAGTGTATGGTCTTGGTTTAGGTAGAGTGTGACTTTGGTTAATAGAAGTCTCGTGCATCCTAGCAAGAGTGAAAGCTTGTGTAACACTAGTAGGTTTGAACATTTGTACTATGGCCTTGATTTTAGGCTTTAGCCCACTAAAAAAACTGAGTACAAAGTGGTTGGATCCAGGCTGTTGTTGTGATTGATCATCAGAGATTTCAGTTCTTCAAATTGTTCATAATAGCTCTCAACAGTTGATTCCTGATTCAATTTATTAATCCCTTACATAGCTATCCATGACTGACTCCTCAAACCTCTCACACACATCATGGACAACAATTTTCCATTCAAGCCTTTCATTGCACAGTTGGTAGTCAAGAAACCATAAGTCAGCCTTACCTACTAAGTGTATAGATGCTATGCAGATTTTGTTCTCCTCTGCAATATGATATAGTGAAAAGAAACGTTCACATTTTTTAACCCATGAACGTGGATTGCAACCATCAAAATGAGGGAATTCAAGTTTTGGCATATGAGAGAACATACCTTGGTTCTCCAAAAAGCTTTGGAGAGAAATTCCTCGGTTCTGTTCACAGGATCCACTGATCTGAGTAAATGGAGTCGAACTAGATTCAGTTACATCATGAACTCTACGATTAGCTTGCATCACTTTAATGATTTGATCTAACCGTGTGTCCAGACGCTTCTCCTATGCTTCGCTAACCATAACCAATTTTTTCAATTCGGCTTTCATGAGTTCAATCTGACCGGTTGCTTCTTGGTTTCCCTCAAGATTGTCTCTACTTCTTTAGCCCTGGTTTCCATTATTTGAACTGGTTCAAGGATCAACAACTTGCTCTGATACCAAATGTCACATTCGCAACTCTCCAAGTATCAATTGAAAAAGAAAAACAAGGGAAATATTGATTTTATTACTCAGAGAACAAAATTACACATTCTCTATGTTCCTTGAACAAGAGACCTTTAACTCTTCACTAGAATCTTCAATATTGTTCATCTTCCCCATTTGCTCTAGTTAACCAGAGTTCCTAACAAACTAACATCAGAAATTCAACAGTACCAAATGAGAAGGTGACATGTGGTCAATCCTTCTCCTTTCAACTATCTTCACTGTAAATTACAATTTTGCTACTAAAATTTTCAAATTCAAATTACCCGCCTTATTGTGCTTATCTTCCTTCTTCAACTAACTTTCCCTCTTTTCAGACTTCAACTACTTTCTTGCTTCCTCAATCCTGACACAATCTCAAACCCCAAGTCATTTCCTCACTATTATCTAGTAAGCAAAAAAAAAAAACTTCTAAAATCCTAACTTTATGTCTCTTGATTTTACTTCACATTTCACAAAAACCCAAAATTTATCTGTAAAAATCTCTCAATTTTCAGGTGGTAAGAGAAGCAGAAACACTTCAGAAGCTATCTAGTCCAAGCTTTCTTTCTCCAATGGAGGCCATGTTTCCAGTCACAGCAGGTAACCCTTTCATTTCTTTATGTGTTTTTGCTTATATGAATGTTACTGAAACTATGCCCCAACATTGTTTTGCAACAGCTAGGTAAAAATAGAAATAGGAAATTAGGGTTTTTGTTGGATTTTATTAGTTTGTGGAGACTACTCATTCTAGTGTTATAGAGTTGTTGAATGATTAAAAATGGAGAAATTTGATGTAAAGATCAAAGGAGTATTACTATTGTTATAAGAATTACTCATTACTCGATCATGATCGGTGCCTCGGTGTAGGGGCGGAGCCAGGATTGCAGACAAAGGGGGGAACATTACATAACTATTTAACTATACAACTATTCAATCATGCAAACAGTATACATGGCATGATTAATTCAATTGTAACTAGTTAATTAAGAGCTTATGTGACTTGGAGAAAAGAGAAGCAGGCATGGTGGTATAAGATGAGAGTTGGGAAGGAGCAAACCTCTGGCTTTCTTTCTGGCATTTTTATTTTGATGCAGCGAGATGGTATAGTCCAATTCCAAGGAGTAGTAGCAACAATAGCCTAGGTAGTATCTCTTCTCTGGACTGGACTGGATGGATTCAAATGAATTTGTCGGACGACAATTTTATTTTTGGAATCCTCCTTCATCTTCTCCTGTTTTATCTATCTATCTGTCTCTTCTTCTCTCAAACTCACTCATGAGTTAGAGCCTCTGAAGATAACATTTGCACAACTAACCCGCTCTCTTTTATCTTTTTATTCTGTTGTTTGTCTTCTCGGAATGTAAATATATGTGTGAGAGTTTTCTCCTTTTGGGCTAGCTCAGGCAAAGCAGACAAACAACAACTTAGTTGAATCGACTGTGTTTTTTCAGCCGCCCCAAACCCACACCCAAATGATTGATTTTGATTTTGAGATATTAGAGAGAAAGCAAAACAGATCAGATATTAACCCCCCAATTAATCTAATTTGTGAACTAATCTTTTATCACTCTTACCACCATATGTTAGCTGAGTTTGAGGTAACAAATCTTTTTTTAACAAAACAAAATAAAACCAATGATGATATATAATTTTCCTTCCTTGATCCCCAGCCCAATTAAAAATTTTAATATGAATATGATCACATGCATCCCAAAGCAAACCCACCATATATGGTACCTCATCTGGTCTCTTTGTTGCTATCTTTGTGTGTAGGAGGTGAGCGGATTAAAATGAGTTGGTGGGAATTAAGAGAGAGGGAGATTAGAAAAAAAAATAGAGAGATAGGGTGGGTGAGAATTAAAAATTAAAAATTAAAAATTAAAAGTTAAAAGTTAAAATTTAAAATTTTAAAATTTAAAATTTAAAATTTAAAGTTTAAAATTTTAAAAAACGAAAAAAATAATTAAAAAAATAGAGTAGGATTGGGATTGGTGAGGGTGAAGTTTAAAAAAAAATTGTTGTTTTAAGTTTTAGTGGAGTCAAGAGTCAAGATTGCATACAAAGGGACAACATAAATTAATAAAGGGGCTAAGATAAAATATTAAAGGGGCAATGTAAAAAATATGAGTATTTAGTGAGATATTTTAAAAAGATAAGGGGCAATTAACCCCCTTGCCTAACATATAGATCTGCCCTTGCTTCAGTGGGTTCACTTTTGTTTTCGGCAGACAAATACTATTTGTGGGACAAATAACCATAATGTATTTTGTAGAAATTCCTCATGCCAAGTACAATGAGAAATTAATATTAGAAATAGTAAGCATTGCACAATAACTAGAAGATATGCAAGTATAGCTGGAAGGCAAAACACATCAACCACATTAACATATTAGGAGACCCAATTTTGCGGAGAACATTGCAGTTGAACTAGCATGTCTATGAAATCATCCAGTATCAATGAAAAATCCAATACCATAACCTTGTACCCTTTACAATTTCATTTGAAGTGTTTATTTCCTGTAAATCATCTCTGTATGGTTGACAAGAGAGAGAAACTAAAAAAACCCCAGACCTGGCAAACTCTGTTGGACTAGTTGCTGAGTTCCACCCACACTGCCTTAACGAGGCTAACATTCATCAACTATTACATTTCTTAGAATACCTAGTTTCATATTTTACTCTTTTGTGTAAAGCTACAAGATTAGATAAACAAACTTGCACTCAAGATAAAAAAAAGTTGTGGCCAAATACATTAGTTTTCACTCTTCATATGTTTTAAAGTCTGATCTTGAATTCATGAAACTTATCTCTGATTTTTTTACCGAGATACCCAAAATTTAGGTTTTAGAAGAATTCTCAATAAGTGTGATGTAACGACCCAATCCACATGATATGATATTTTTCGCTTTGGGCTTAACCACCCTCACGACTTTAAAATGCGTCATACCTAGGAGATCTAGCCTTGCACATATATAGCACATACACTTCCTTCACCCATGCGATATGGGATTATAATACCTAGTTAGCCTATCAGCCTCTGAGCATGCCCACACATCGTAGCCTGCCAGCCTCAAAACCCGTCCACATATGGTAGTTCATCAGCCTCAGACCCCGCACACACAAGGCTATCATAATCCACCCCCTCAGGGACCCAACGTCCTCGTTGGCACACTTTCGGCTGGGTTCAACTCTGATACCATTTTATAACGACCCGATAGACATGGTATGATATTATCCGCTTTGGGCTTAACCACCCTCACACTTTAAAACATGTCATACCAAGGGGATCCAACCTCGCACATATAACACATACCATTCCCTTACTCGGGTGATTTGAGACTATAACACATAGGTAGTTTGCCAACCTCTAAGCTCGCCCACACACCGTAGCCTGTCAGCCTCAAAGTTCGCCCACACATGGTAGCTCGTCAGTCTTAGAGTCCGCCCACACAAGGTTGTCATAATCCACCCCCTAAGGAGTCGAACGTCCTCGTTGGCATACTTCCGGCTGGGTCCGGCTCTAATATCATTATGTAATGACCCGATCCACATAGTATGATATTGTCCGCTTTGGGCTTAACATTTTTATAACAACCCAATCCACATGATATGATTGTCCGTTTTGGGCTTAACCACCCTCACGACTTTAAAAACGCGTCATACTAAGGGGATCCAACTTCGCACATATATAGCACATGTCTTTCCTCACCCAAGCGATGTGGGACTATTACACCTAGGTAGTCTGCCAGCTTCTGAGCCCGCCCACACATCATAACCTATCAACCTCAAAGCTCACCCATACATGGTAGTTCGTCAGCTTCAGAGCCCGCCCACACAAGGCTATCATAATCCACCCCCTCAGGGGCCCAACGTCTTTGTTGGCACACTTTCGACTGGGTCCGACTCTAATATCATTCTGTAACGACTCGATCCACATGGTATGATATTGTACGCTTTGGGCTTGACCACCCTTACGGCTTTAAAACGCATCATACCAAGGGGATCCAACCTCACACATATATAGCACATACTCTTTCCTCACCTAAGCGATGTAGGACTATAACACCTAGGTAGTCTACCAGCCTCTAAACCCGCCCACACATCATAGCCTACTGTTGAAGATTTTATTAACATAAATTAGTAAGCTAATAAACCTACTTGTAATAACTGCAAGTGCACAGTGTCTAACTGGTAGACAACGGCAAGTACGGGTCGATCTCACGAGGAAGGTGGATTAAATTGAATTTAATAATTTAATTAAACTAATTTAGAGAACATGGGGTTACAGTGTTTTTAAAACTAAACTAAAAATAAATTAAAAATAAGAAAAATAAAATAAAATAAAAGATGGATGTTGTGGGGTTTGGACTCACCGATGAGTTAGCAAATATATTTAAATTTAAATTACTGACATTATAAATGAGAAGCTTTAGGGATGAGGATCCATTGCTTACACCGAAGATGTGATCATTAAAATTCAATTTCAATCATATCAGTTTCTATCAAACATGAACAATTTATTTCAAACAAATAAATTCTTACCAAGCATTAAGTGTCGTTTTAGGGCACACTTAATCAAAGTTCAAGCTTAATAATTTTTAGCACATAAATTTTGATAAAATGTGAATCTAACTACTAAACATATCAATTTTTAATCGAACATGAAAGGTGAAATCAATTTATCAAATTTCTGAAATAAAATTGTAATTAACAATTAAGCATTTAAGTCAGTAAAATAAATTAAAATGAATTATGCAACCCTTTTGGTTTGTTGCAAACTCGATGTGGTGGTACTCAGCAGATCAGCAGGTGGTCTGAACACAAATCCAGAGAAAAAACTGCAAATGCTTTGTGGCTGCTCAGAGATAAGCTCGGGGTGCCAATAACCAACTGATTCGAAAATCAGTTGGTTCCCGCCAAAAAATCACCTTCGTCTCCAGCGAGCGGCACCGAGCAGTGCCGCTCGCACTACCTTGTTTCTGCTCCTTGCAAGCTCCTTCGTCCTCCAAGCGGCTCCGGAACCTGCAAAAGATATAGAGGGATGGAAGAACAGAGAGAAAGATGCGATGAGAACACAAAAAAAAACAGAGAGAGGGATGCGAACACTGCCCTGTTTCTGCTCCTCTGTATCGTAGTGGTTGTGTTGGAGGCTCGCGTTGCTCTGAGATGGTTGTGTTGTTGAAGAAGAAGAACAGGCAGAGAGCGAGATGGGAGAGAGGACGAGAATGGGTGACTGAAACAGGGGCGGTGCTCCATGTTTCTGCTCCTATCGCAGCAGTGGTGTGCTAGTTGACGCGCCGCTTGCGACGGTGGTCGTGAGAGAGGGAGACAGGAAGGAGGCCGAGACGAATAGAGGGTGGTGATGGCGAAACTCGATGGTGTGGATGGTCTATTTGGCTCTGTCGCGAGGTGGAGCAGAGTCGTGGGCGGCTGTGGGTGTGTGAAACAGGTTATGGAAGTGGTGTCTGATGGTGGTGGCGGCTGTGGTTGTTGGACGGTGGAGAGGTGAAGTGAAACAGGGTTGTCACGCCCCTGTTTCGTGGTGGGTAGTGACGGTGGGAGGTGGTGATGGTGATGAGAATCACTGTGTGAGGAAGAAGTTTTAATTTTCTGTAATGTTTTCTTTTCCCTTCTCTTTCTCCCTTTTCTCATCCATATCTCTGGTATTTATAGAGAATGAATAGAGATGAGATAAAGGGATTATTCATGGAGTGAATCAAGGTAAAATCAAATCTAGATATGGGATAATTGGGAGAATATTCTTTGGGTTGGATTGGGCTTGGCATTGGGTTTGGGTTTGGGTTTATGGGTTAGGTTTTGGGTTTAAGGGTTTGATTTTGGGTTTGGTTTTGAGTTTAGGTTATGGGCTAAGGCTATTTTCACCTCCACTATCTCTGAAGTCACCATATGGGATTGTACTTTGCATTTTTCTTTTATTTCTTCATTAAGCTCCACATTCTACAAAAACACAAAAGTTTAATAATTAATCTAACATAACATAAAAACAAGGATTAACAAAAATATAATAAGAGGTAATAATGTTATATTATGTGATTATCAAATACCCCCAAACCTATATTTTGCTAGTCCTCGAGCAAAACAAATAAAAGAAAACTACAAATAAAATCCTAACTCACTTTCGCAGGAATTGTCGGTTGCACTTACCTTTGAAAACGTGCAACAAGGCTTTGAACCCCTAGATTACCTCTAGGGGACGAGTTATAGTCTCGTGAGGGTTTCCAGAAAATGTTATCCACAAACATTACTGACTCAACAAAACTTGGTCAAACAGTGTTTATTTTAAAACTTCAAGAAATGCAGGAAACCAACAGTGTCATTTTCGTGTATCAACAAATCTTCAAATAATTTAATATTCTCCAAAAGATTAGAAAAAATTCACAATAATCCTCAACTCAATGTGTGTGTGTGGATAGCACTATCAACATAACTTTTCATTTCAAAGTAAAATAATGACTAAATCTCCTGTAGAAAGTTTGTTTTGACTTCAAACCTCTCATGTCACTCACAATAAAGCACTTAGAGATTTGGTATTTTACTCAGTTTATATGTGAGGAAATAGTAAATAATGGAAAACAATCATCTCACATATAGTATTATGAAGAACGGATTTTTCAAGAATGGAATGAACATGATCTCATGGACAGGAATATCAATTACTTTTGGGAATGTTGAATCAAACACCATAGGTCTTGGTTATTAAATCTCCACATCTACAGAACCAACCTTTACCTAAGATCAACTAGGACTTTGTTGGGTTGTAACGGGGCTTGAGTAATGGTTAATTAGGAATGTCAAAGGATTCTAACAAAAATTTCTAGGAATGTATACACTCATTCAACGAACAATTAGGGCTATCAAGAATAAACCAATGTTGTGCACCATCAATTTTTTCTTCATTCTCACATTTTTATCCTCATTGAATAATCATTTTTTTCAACCTTTTTTTTCACTTACAGGATTTATGAAATATCTCATATTTTGCCCTTTGATGCCCTTTTTACACCAAGTATATTCATCCATACACATTCCCAGAAAAGTTGGGTATAGGTTAATGGGTTAACAAATAAAAGTTATTCTAAGGCTCAAAAGGCTACAAAAAGATTAATGTTATGGGTAAGTTAAAAGGCTGGTTAATGGTCTAAAGAAAGAAAAGGAAAAAAATGCCTACATCATTTCCTAAGTTCGGGTCAGTATTATGACATCTCAATTGAATAAGCCAAGAAGTTTCAGTGTAATAATTCAATTTTGATGTCATTCCCATAGCAATTGATCAGAAAAATGAAAATAATGAGATCATCAAAGAGATAATACGGACTCAAGAAAAATCAGAGTCTATGTATAACCCTCGGAAAAAATAGAAAGGTTCAAAACTTTCAAGGTTAAGTCTCCACTATTATTCTAAGGTTTTCTTGTATATACTTCACTCCTCAACTTCAAGTTATGCTAACATGGCTTATGGTGCAAAGATAATCAGTTGAAAAATCTTATGAGCTAGATCTAACTTAAGGATCATACTAGACTTTCAGTCTTTATCAATGTACCAATATGTCAAGTTGGCTTGCATTTTCTTGAGCATAAAACATTTAAAATCCATTTTTATAATTGCAAAAGACCAAGTTTTCTTGATAGAAAAGCACAATTTTTTTATAAGAATAAAAAAAGATAACACTACGAAAAATTCACCGACTCATGAACCCTACCCCCAAACCTAATCCAAACATTGTCCTCAATATTTAACAAAATAATTTTGACAAATGAATGAAATAAGTACATGAGAGGAGGTTAGAACAATATTACCGCGGTGAAGATTTTACCAATTTCCACAAGTAATCCACCGATGAGAGCTCAGAGACAAAAGAATTGTGGATTAGTTAATAGAAATAGATAAAATACACACTCAACATGCATTCTTTACAACAAAAGTTGGGCTGCCTCCCAGTAGCGCTTGATTTAACGTTATCAGCCCGACAAATATTCTTCCTAAAAAATGGTGTATCGAAAAGTGGAGAGGAAGAACATGACAACACTTAGTCCATGGTCGTATATCAACAACCTGAACATTTGAGCATCAGTCCACCCAAATATAACAATCACATGGGGCACCAAATACACTAGGACATCCCAAAAGTGATCAGTCGTCATACTCAACAGATGATTCTTGCGTGCTCCAAAAAGTGAACATCCTAGGTCTGGTTCCAAATCAAAAGATTGAATAATTTTTACAATAGGATGGTGAAAATTGAAATCCTCACTACAGAACAAGGGATCGGTGAAAGTAGCCTCAGTAATTGGGAATGTGATGCAAGTAGATGAGACGATGGATATATCAGGTGGTACAGGCTCATCACATGAATCACATAGAGATATTGGTCTAGACAACTCAATGACACCCATATCAGGCATTTCTAACTGATTTTCAACCAGTTTTTCATTTTCTACCTAATTTTCAACCAGTTTTTCAATGACACTCAAGTTTTCGGATAGCTTGGGAGTTTTGTTGAACTGTCAATTCTGTAATATCCTAAAAATTTTGCTCAAGCATTTCTCATGTTCGCTCTATAAAAAGGTTCAAAATATCCTCTAACCCTGATGTGTTGGATGGAGGAACAACTTGATGAAATTGAGACTCATTATCAGGAATGAAAGCTTGAGGAGTCTGAGTGTCTAGAGGGCCTTCATGGTACTGACGATAGGCTAAACCTGGGTTGTAATAATCTAAATATGGATCATAATCAGGTCGTTGCATATCATAAAATGAATTGACTTGCTCGAAAAAATAGGCAGGATAATCCCTTGTGTTCATTTTTTTTTAAATCACTAACTCTAATAATATACACAGACTTACACGCAATCAGCAACCAATAAATGCACAAGAAACATGTCCCCCTAAGCAATCAACGTTTTTTAGATCAATTATCTTTTTATCTTTGGGGGACAATTATTTCTTATGTAATCTTTATAACAGAGCAATGGGTGCTACAAGCTGATCCTAAGAGTGTACACTTTACACCGCAAAGTTCAAAATCAGTAGGCTTGAATTTTGTTTCAAAGAAACCGGATTATCGCACAAAAAAAGGAGGTCACAATGGTCCAATTAAGTATTTCCTTGTGCTACCACTCTGTAAGCCAGTAGATGTGAGAACGATGTGACGTTAAATGTACACTTGAGGCTTGTGTTCCTAACCAAAACTGTTGGTTACACCAATTCTTTCTGTGGATCGTAGCTTACTTATGACTCGGCGTACCGGGTAAATTACCCTTGTGGCAGTGGCCTCTCGGAGTTCATTGAATGATTAAACCCATCGTCACTTTAGCTTTGGTCAACACAAAATTATTGGATTCACCTTGGTCTTGGTTGTCCTATGAACACCGTACCTAAAAGATGACTCTATCTAACTTGCTAACTGATTTTAATTATGTTTGGCTATTGGTTGCACACAGCTGGAGTGATGAGGTGGGGATATCAAGTCCCACCAGTTTCTATTTAGAAGTTGGGTCTGCTTATTATTAATTACTAAAGTTTAGCATCCACAATTACATATATTAAACAATCAATTACACAAAGCACACGGGTCACTAATACATTGCGTGTGATAGAATTACTTACAGTGTGCGTATTCCGTTCTGCACAAAAAGTTAGCACAATTCAAAAAAATGTCCGACTTCTTTTTATCCATTTCAATCAGCACACAAGCATATGCAATCAAATTACTGGTCTTGGTCTTAGAAGTCGGATTTCTAAATCATAAAAAAAATTATTAGGTAACAATTAAAATTGGTTCCCTATAATTTCTTTTGACTAAGAAAATTTTGGGTTTTTTTTTGGTGATTAAACAAAATGAAAAATAGTAGAGTTCTCAAAAATTATTACACCACACACTCGTAAAACGATGTGAAAATAAAATTAAAACTCTCCTCACAAATAAAAATAAATAAAAATAAAAACTTAAAATTAAAACTAAATTTTGCTTGATGTTTTGCAGGATCGTCCAATTTTCTCGAGAAGCGTGTATTCTGCAAAATCAAACAAATAAAATGAAATGAGTGTAAAAAGAACTTAGCAAAATAAAAATAAACTTTTTGTTTTTTTAATTAGTGAAAATAAATCTTAAATTCAATTACACTGCTACCTTCCCCGGCAACGGCGCCAAAAACTTGTTGGAGATTTTATTAATCTAAATTAATTAGCTAATAAACTTACTTGTAATAACCGCAAGTGCACAGTGTCTAACTGGTAGACAACGGCAAGTACGGGTCGATCCCACGAGGAAGGTGGATTAAATTGAATTTAATAATTTAATTAAACTAATTTAGAGAAAATGGGGTTACAGTGTTTTTAAAACTAAACTAAAAATAAATTAAAAATAATAAAATAAAATAAAAGAAAAGATGGATGTTGTGGGGTTTGGGCTCGCCGATGAGTTAGCAAATATATTTAAATTTAAATTACTGACATTATAAACAAGAAGCTTTATGGATGAAGATCCCTTGCTTACACCGAAGATGTGATCATTAAAATTCAATTTCAATCATATCAGTTTCTGTCAAACATGAACAACTTATTTCAAGCAAATAAACTCTTACCAAGCATTAAGTGTCTTTTTAGAGTACATTTAATCAAAGTTCAAGCTTAATAATTTTTAGCACATGCTTTGAATTTTGATAAAATGTGAATCTAACTACCAAACATATCAATTTTTAATTGAACATGAAAGGTGAAAGCAATTTATCAAATTTCTGAAATAAAATTGTAATTAACAATTAAGCATTTAAGTCAGTAAAATAAATTAAAATGAATTATGCAACCCTTTTGGTTTGTCGCAAACTCGATGTGGTGGCACTCAACAGGTGGTCCGAACACAAATCCCGAGAAAAAGCTGCAAATGCTATGTGGCTGCTCAGAGAGAAGCTCGAGGTGCCAATAACCAACTGATTCGAAAATCAGTTGGTTCCCGCCAAAAAATCGGCACCGCACCTTCGCCTCCAGCGAGCAGCGCCGCTCACGCTGCCTTGTTTCTGCTCCTCGCGAGCTCCTTCGTCCTCCAACCGGCTCAAGAACCTACAAAAGAGAGAGAGGGATGGAAGAACAGAGAGAGAGATGCGATGAGAACACAAAAAAAACAAAGAGAGGGATGCGAACACTGCTTTGTTTCTGCTCATCTGTATCATGGTGGTTGTGTTGGCGGCTCGCGTTGCTCTGAGATGGTTGTGTTGCTGAAGAAGAAGAACGGGCAGAGAGCGAGATGGGAGAGAGGACGAGAACGAGTGACAGAAACAGGGGCGGTGCTCCCTGTTTTTGCTCCTGTCGCAGTGGTGGTGTGTTAGCTGACCTGTTGCTTGCAATGGTGATCTTGAGAGAGGGAGACAGGAAGGAGGCCGAGACGAAGAAAGGGCGGTGATGGCAAAACTCGATGGTGTGGACGGTCTATCTGGCTCTGTCGCGAGGTGGAGCAGAGTCGTGGGCAGATGTGGGTGTGCGAAACAGAGTATGGAAGTGGTGGCAACTGTGGTTGTTGGACAGTGGCGAGGTGAATTAAAACAGGGTTGTCACGCCCTTGTTTCGTGGTGGGTAGTGACGGTGGGAGGTGGTGATGGTGATGAGAATCACTGTGTGAGGAAGAAGTTTTGATTTTCTGTAATGTTTTCTTTTCGCTTCTCTTCCTCCCTTTTCTCATCCATATCTCTGGTATTTATAGAGAATGAATAGAGATGAGATAAAGAGATGATTCATGGAGTGAATCAAGGTAAAATCAAATCTAGATATGGGATAATTGGGAGAATATTCTTTGGGTTGGATTGGGCTTGGCATTGGGTTTGGGTTTGGGTTTATAGGTTAGGTTTTGGGTTTAAGGGTTTGGTTTTGGGTTTGGTTTTGAGTTTAGGTTATGGGCTTAGGCTATTTTCACCTCCACTTTCTCTGAAGTCACCATCTGGGATTGTACATTGCATTTTTCTCTTATTTCTTCATTAAGCTCCATATTCTACAAAAACACAAAAGTTTAATAATTAATCTAAAATAAGATAAAAACAAGGATTAACAAAAATATAATAAGAAGTAATAATGTTATAATTATGTGATTATCACCTACCAGCCTCAAAGCCCGCCCAAACATGTAGCTTGTCAACCTTAGAGCCTGCCCACGTAAGATTGTCATAATCGACTTCCCTCAAGGGCCCAACGTCCTCGTTGGCACATTTTCGACTGGGTTCGTTTCTGATACCATTTTGTAACGACCCGACCACATGGTATGATATTGTTGGCTTTGAGCTAAACCACCCTCACGATTTTAAAACGTGTCATACCAAGGGAATCATATTGAGTTAGGTTGATGGTATGGAGAGTTGTATAGATGAATCGATGTTTATGCAAATTCAGACTGATTTGCACATTAAGTACGGAAATTGGTGTGATCTGCTATACACAACTCTGAATTATGAACGGTTTGTTGGGTTGAAAACTAAAGACATTGAGATTTCCATGAATATAAATTTAGAAATCTAATTACCTATATTCAAGTCTCACCATCAGTTTCAATTAGACCTACATACTGTGTCATGTCCTAAAATTTTAGCAAATATGTGTTGGATCGCGTTAAATGGATCTCCCCCCACAAAGACCCAATTTAAGCATATAATATATGTTTTCGAAACTAGTTATGTCTACTTTTGAACACAACTGAAATTATTGTTAAATTCAAAGTGTAGTATCAGATATAGCATATAAAATGAGAGGTGGTTAGAACTCATGATTCAAGTTATGTTAGGAAGAGATGGGTTGTCTATGAGATTTGTGTTTCACAAGGAAGCATGGTTAATCTTTTATTGTGTTCATACATTCATTTATTCCATGAGCATGTATTTTACATATTCTATAAGTAAATGTGTGATTCATGTTGAGATTGAGCCTATGTCATTTCATTTCGGTTTAGAAAAGGCTCCGACTAGATCTCAAATATCTAGAGAGTAGAGTGCACATCGAGTAAGGCACCATTTGGTTTAATGTGAGTATAACTGTGACATTTTTTAGAACTAATATTCATTTATTTATTGTGGAATAAATTGTTATGTTGTCGTCTCACATTCTAGACGTTAAAAGGGGAATGATTATTTGTTATGTTATTATCTCACATTTCAGACATTAAAAGGGGAATGGTTATTCGTTATCAGTGTTCTAAAAAAAGATCTAAGCGGGTTTTTTATTATTATTATTTTATATTTCCAGTTAAGAAAAAAATTAAGACTATTTTTCTTATACATTTTGCATAAGTATCTTGGCATTGAATTGGAAGCAATTTATATGTTATTATGCTTAACTTTTATAAATTATAATAAATAAATAAATAAATAATCGCCTAGGCGGAAGTCCTCTGGGCGCTAGTCCCCTGTTCTCTGCCCGCCCACCGCCTAGCATTTTTTAGAACATTGTTTGTTATATTATCGTCTCACTTTTCAAATGTCAAAAGTGAAATGGTAAATGTTATATTATCGTCTTACATTCTAGACATTAAAAATGGAATTGTGAATAGTATGTGTATGTTTGTAGCATTCTCACTGAGCTTGTGATTAAAAATGAAATGGAATTCTCACTGAGTTTGTAGCATTAAAAATGGAATTGTGATTAAAAATGAAATGGTAATTGTGAATTATAAATTGAGTTAATCGCTTTCTCTTGTACGACTTTAAAATACTCACTGAGCTTGTGGATAACTCACCCATCTCATGATTCCATTTTCAGGTCTTCAGCTAGAGGTGGTCTACTGTACTGCTAGAGTCTTTTAGAAGGGTCAAGTTTTGTGTCTTATGTTTCCTTAGTTTGTATCAGTGGCATGCATATTTGTGCAAATGTTGTAAGTTGTAAATTAGGGAAACCTTCCCTTTGTTATTGGATTAAAACTGATGTTGTTTGAGCAAAAGTTTCATCTAAGTAAATAGTGTAATTTCATTTTTTTAGATGTTATTTTCAAGTCATATTGATTGAAGTTTTGTTGTTGCTATCACATCACATTCTAGAGGCGGGTTCCATTCGACCACCTAGAATGAGGCGCGGCAGTTATGGTCAGAGCTAGAGTGCTAGATTCTGTAGACTGATCGAGTCAAGCTGTACAAGTAGACCTTAGAGTATTTATGAGTCTATTAGTCTAGATATCAGGTTTTGCATGGAATTGCATATTTGTTTTACCAAATTTTATTGGCAGAGGTTTTTAATTGATTGAATTGAGTGTATGGAAGACGAAGCATCATTTGTTCCTAATATGGAAGGAGAACAAGTTTCTGAATAACCAAATGATGATCGAATTAGGCGATTGGATGATGCACTAACAAGGTTGGTAGATAATCAGGCTAGATTATTTGAGTTGTTGAGTACCCAACCATTTGCACATGTAGCACCACCTAGAGCCTCAGTCCCAATAGTTGCACCTACTGAGGTAGGCGTGTTGACTGAAAAAATTTAAAACGATGGATCCACCTAAATTTACAAGAACAAGCGAGGAAGTAGAAGCGGATGATTGGCTAAAAAGGATTAAACAGATATTTGATGTCATGGAAGTGAGAGATGAACAAAACGTGAAATTGGCTACTTTTATGTTTACTAATTAGGCACTTCATTGGTGGGAGGTCACTGAGATATCATTAACTATTCCACCAGATGATGCCCCAGCTCCAGTAATTCCTTCTCTAATAACATGGGTATAGTTTCTTAAGGCTTTTAATGAAAAGTACTTTTTGTTTCATATCAAAGTGAAATGCACAAGGAATTTGTACTATTGAGGCAAAAAAATGTCTGTTTCAGAATATGAAGCAAAGTTTCATGCTCTGTCTTGTTTTACACTTAAGTTAGTAGGCACCGGGCAAAGTAAATGTGAGAAGTTTGAGATGGGGCTAAATTTCGCTATTAGACAATGAATTTCTATATTCCAGTGTAACAAGTTTGCACAGTTGATTGATAAGGCAAAGGTAGTTGAAAGGGATGAGCAAGAAGCAACTAGAAAGAGGGAACAATTTAAGAAGGCACGCTTTAACACTTCACAGTCAACAAATTTTAAATTTTCAAGTGGGAGAGGGTAGGTTCCAAATCAAATAAAATGTCTACTCCAGAACAGGTGAAACCTCCATCAGATAAAGGGCATGGTTCTTCTAGTCAGAAAATAAACGTTTTGGAACAACAATAGTTTGAATCTGAATGGAGACGTTTTACTAACATTCGCGTTGAAGATGTGGTTTGTTATAACTGTAATCAGAAATGGCATTATGCTAGAGATTGCACACAGCAAAGGATAGATAACCGTAAGTATTTCACTTGTGGATAATAAGGTCACCAAAAAAGGGCATGTCCATAAAATAAAGTTCCAGTATCATCAGTTGGAAGTGCACCTATTGAGGGAAGTAGTATGACTAGTACTTCTCGGGGTAGAGGTATTGTTTCCTCATCGAAACCAGCAACTCAGGGTAGGTTTTTGCAATGACACGGCAGGATGCCCAAGGTACTCCAGAGGTAATAACAGGTATGTTCTCTATTATGGGTAGAGATGCACATGTTTTCATAGATCCTGGTTCTACACATTCATTTATATCATTAGCATTTGTAATGCATATAGATCAAAAAATCCCTACTCCATTAAATCATGTTATATTCATATCTACTCTTGTTGGTGAGGTAGTGGCAACTCATCATTTATAGATATTGTATTCTCAAAATGGGAGGCAATGAATTATCAGTTGATTTATTGCCTTTAGATATACATGATTTTGATGTGATTCTAGGGATGGATTGGTTGTCTTCCTATCATGCATCTATTGATTGTTTTCGCAAGGAAATCATGTTTCAAATACCAAGGGAATCACCATTTAGTTTCAGTGGGAAACGCAGTATTACTCCAGGTTGTCTTATTTCTGCTATGAAAGCAAGAAAATTATTGAAAAATGATGTCATGGTTACTTAGCACATATTGTACACACTAAGGGTGTGCAATTGGCAGAGATACCTATTGTATGTGAATTTTCTGATGTGTTTCCAGATGAGTTGTCTGGTCTACCAGTAGACAGAGATCATATATTGGTATACAACCTATTTGGCTATTTTTCTTTTCATTCCCATCCACTAATAGTGCTCACGTAAACCACAATACATCTTGTTACCACCTGGTTGCATAACATAAGCTGAACTATGAGCTTCCTCCATAATTTCTCTTTTCAAATTATCATCATTCGGAACACGTAACCGAGTCCCAAACATTAGTATACCGTCATTTCTAACATAAAATCTGATTGGAAACCATTTTTCACTTCATCTTTGATCTTCAGTAGCTGTGGATCGGAACTCTAAGCCTCTTGAATTTTCTAAACTAGCATTGTCCTCAAAGTAAGTGTAGCCAATAAAGCTATGTCATTTTCATCTGTCAGAGATCTCAAATCCGCAAATAGGTTCATTTGAATAGCTTGGATGTGTGCTAAACTTTCTGACGACTTTACACTCAAAGCATCAGCTACTACATTAGTTTTTCCTAGATGATAGTGAATTGCACAATCATAGTCTCCAATCAACTCCATCCATCTTGTGTGAATATATATTTCAACTCTTATGATTATTATAAATTTCAAACGTCTCGCCATAAAGATAATGTCTTCATATCTTCAATGCAAAAATAATAGCAACAAATTCAAGATTATGTGTAGGATAATTACGTTCATGAGTTTTCAGTTGTCTGTATGCATAAGCGATAACTTTCCCATGTTGCATCAATACACATCCTAAATCATGAAAAGATGCATCACTATAAACCACGAAACTTCCATGTCCAGAAGGAATGGCTAACACGAGTACTGAGATCAATCTGCTCTTTAATTCTTCAAAACTCTGTTCATACTCATCTGCCCATTCAAACTTTACCCCTTTCCTGGTTAGCCTTGTCAAAGGCATAGCAACAAAAGAAAAAACTTTCGACAAAACGACGATAATACCCAGCTAGACCCAAGAAGCTTTAAATTTTAGTAACAATAGTTGGCCTCTCCCAGTTAACAACACCTTCAATCTTCTTAGGGTCAACAAAAATGTCATCTCCTTAAATTACATGTCCCAAGAATACAACTCTATCTAGCCAAAATTTAAACTTACTTAGCTTACCATATAATTGCTCATTTCTCAAAGTCTGCAATACAGTGGACAAATGTTCCTTATGTTGCTCATCACCTTGTAAATAAATTAAAATATCATCAATGAACACTATCACAAAGGAATTAAGATAAGCTTAAAATATTTGATTCATCAAGTCCATGAAAGTTGCGAAAGCATTGGTCAGACCAAAGGCATTACCAAGAACTCATAATGGCCATATCTCGTACGATAAACAGTCTTAGGAACATCGCTATCTTTAACTTTTAACTGATGGTATCCAGATCTAAGATCAATCTTTGAAAACACTTCGGCTCCTTGTAACTGATCAAACAAATCATCGATACGAGGTAAGGGATACTTGTTTCTAACAATCACCCTATTGATTGGGGGGCTCAGAGGCTGACGAGCTACCATGTGAAAACGGGTTTTGAGGCTGGAAGGCTATGATGTGTGGGCGGGCTCAGAGGCTAGCAGGCTACTTAGGTGTTATAATTTCACATCTTCTGGGCGAGGTTGGATCCCCTTGGTATTACGCGTTTTAAACCTGCGAGGGTGGTTAAGCCCAAAGCGGACAATATCATACCATGTGGATCGGGTCGTTATAAAATGGTATCAGAGTCGAACCCAGCCAGAAGTGTGCCAACGAGAACAATAGGTCGTTGAGGGAAGTGGATCATGACAGGCTTGTGTGGCCAGGCTCTAAAGCTAACGAACTACCGTGTGTGGATGAGCTTTGAGGCTGGCAGGCTACGATGTGTGGGCGGGTTGAAAGGCTGGAAGGCTACCTAGGTGTTATAGTCTCACATCGTCTAGGTGAGTGAAGGGTATGTGTTATATATGTACGAGGTTGGATCCCCTTGGTATGACGCATTTTAAAGCCGTGAGGATGGTTAAGCCTAGGGGTGGGCAATGTCGGTTTGGTTCGGTTTTGAGCCTTAAATCGATTTCGAACCGATTTCATTCGGTTTGCCCAAAACCCTAATCGAAACCGAATTTTGTATTTATAAACCGATGAATTCGGTTGAACCGAATTTCTGATCGGTTCGGTTCGATTGGGCCGAAATTTCGGGCTCAAACACTTGAAAGACTCATTAAAATATGCCCAATTTTTTTACAGGCCCAATTTTTTTACAGACCCAATTTTTAGCCCAAAATTGAAAACTTTGAGAGAAGAGGGGCGATTCAGTGCAACAGGGTGTATTGCAGTGCATTTGTTGTACTAATCAAGTATTGACACCTACTTGTTATTTAGTTATTTATATATATCTAATTAATCGGTCGGTTCGGTTATAAATCGATCGGTTCAAAACCGTAAACCGATTTCGAACCGTTTATAATTGGTCCGGTTTAAATTATTTTCTTTCTACTCATATTTCGGTTCGGTCGGTAAATAGAATTTAAATCGGTTTTTTCCCACCCCTAGTTAAGCCCAACGCGGACAATATCATACCATGTGGATCAGTTCGTTACATGTGATGTCAATATTGTTGACACCAAATTGGCGGGAATCAACTAAACATTTGTACAGGTTATAGAAAAAAATGTTAGTATCTATTTAATAACTCCATTCTCTTCATAGACTTTTCTTTTTGTGGTTTCCTTTGTTTACCGATGATTTTTGCATACGCTTGATCTGAATCTCACATGGCCCTTCTGAAGTCTCCCTTTATTTTATTTCTTTTTACTATGCTATTAGTTTTCAACTTTTGAGCAACCCTTTGGTCTAGTGACTATTTAGTGAATTTGTTATGTTGCCTCAACACCTCTAGGACATGGAGGGATATTTCCTTCATCTCCAGAATTGGTTAGTGGGAAGTTTTGTCAAAGAGATGTTTAAAGTTCGGAGCTTTGACCTTTTGAAGATGCAAAGGAATAAGTTTTACGAACTTGGTGGTGTAATTGGAACGGGGAGTGTGGCTGGAAAGAAACAAGAGATAATTTGGAAGGAAATCGGGAAGTTTTTTGGAAGTTATCATCAATGTCTAGAGCCTCCTTTTTCGTTTAGGGGGGGGGGTTCATAATTCAGAAAATGTAATTTCGACTCTATGCATTACACATGCAACAAGCTGGGTGGTTGTTCTTTATTTATTTTCTCGTAGGTTTTTACAACCAACTATAGTTCATCATTTTTTCAATAAATCTTGTATTCCCTTAAAAAAAAAGTTCAAATAAAAAAAATAAAGATAGAATTGTAAAGGATACTAGTTGTTTCTAGCACATCTTCACCAATACGAGTGGAAAATTGTCTTGTTTTTCTTAAGATGTTGACATCCTATTTCTGTTTTGTACTCCATCAATTAAATTTTTGTTAGAATGGATAATAGTGCTACTGTGGATGATTTAGGTGGCTTGGTAGACTTAGGGGTGTGGATTCATCCATGGAAAGGGCAATATATAACTCAGGAAAATCGCAAAAGTTCAGAATCCCAATGACATCTGGCTTGTCATGTTCAAGATATGGAGCCCAAGGAGTTCAAAACCTGAAACATGCACTGCACACTTGCTCCAGTGAGGAGGACGACTTCTTTGAATTGGGCGAGGCAGTGCCAAAGGGAGGAAGTACAAAATTGAGTTTGATAAGTGAGATGCGCCTAATGTATCTCTGGTATGCATACGCCTTTTTATGATACTGTAAACTGCTAGGTTTTTTCCCCCTCATATTGTTGATCTTGAATTGAAATATGAATCAGAATACGTGTGCTTCTAGTAGAACTGCAACTACAGGGACAAGGGGACAAGGCAAGCTCAAGTCCAAGAGCCCCATGTCAAAACGTGACAAACCCTCCTCGGTTTCTCATTTTCTTGACGAAATAGGAGATTCTGGATTTGTGAAGGGCACTGAGTTTACTCCTGCATTTGATAGTTCAAATTCTATCACAATCGAGAATATCCCTGATAATGTCAGTTTTCCCAATTGAAGTTGCCAGTTGCAGTATTTGGAGAAATTTCCAAAGCTTCGATGGTTACACTAATAGGTGGACTCCGTAGCAGTAATGTGGAATTCAAGGTACGTAGTGCTACCAAAATTATTTAAGCTCCTCCAAGTTCACATCTAATAAATAGTTTTTATTATTATCAGACAAATGAATCAAATAAGAAAGCAATTGCATCTCGAGGCATTTTCTTGCATAGTCTCCACCTACCAATACATAACCTGCATGGACCAAAAACCTTTGCAATTAGAATTAGCAACATTGGTGCAGAATCTAAAATACACACAATATGTAATACCCTGAGTGGGTGGGCTCTGAGGCTGACGGGCTACCTTGTGTGAGCGGGCTCAGAGGCTGGCTGGCTACCACGGTGTTATAGTCCCACATCGCTTGGGTGAGGGATGGAGATGTGTTATATATGTACGAGTTTGGATCTACATGACACAACGCGTTTTAAAGTCGTGCAGGTAGTTAGGTTGGGCCTAGAGCGGACAATAGTGTTTCATGTGAATCGGGTCGTGACAGAATGGTATCAGAGCCGGACCCAGCCGAAAGTGTGCCAATGAGGACGTTGGGGTGGATTTTAATACCCTAAGTGGGCGGGCTCTAAGGCTAGCGGGCTCAGAGGCTGGCAGACTACCTCGGTGTTATAGTCTCACATCGCTTGGGTGAGGAATGGATCAGATGTGTTATATATGTACGAGTTTGGATCTACATGACAGAATGTTATCATTGGATCTACATGACAGAATGGTATCAGAGTCGGACCCAACCAGAAGTGTGCCAACGAGGACGTTGGCCCTAAGGGGGGTGGATTGTAATACCCTGAGTGGGCGGGCTCTGAGGCTGACTGGCCACCTCGGTGTTATAGTCTCACATCGCTTGGGAGAGGGATGGAGATGTGTTATATATGTACAAGTTTGGATCTACATGACACAACGCGTTTTAAAGTCGTGCGGGTAGTTAGGTTTGGCCCAGAATGGACAATATTGTTTTATGTGGATCGGGTCGTGACAAAATATGCATGGGATATGGATCTGCAGTTGCAGGACTTCCAAAGACAATGGAGGGCACTGTGGATGTCTTGTTTAAAGTAAAGGATTCCTCTGCAAGAGAGGACATACTTAAAAGGTAAGATACAATAACCTCACTCAGTTTTCTCTCCATCTATAGTTGCCTTTTAGTCTCTGGCATTGACTTTTGTGGAGTTCTTCAGTGTTAACTATTTAGTAAGCTTGATGTTCTCTACACTCTGACCCAACCTCTTTGTAAGCGTGACCGTTGATGCACTTCTTATTGACAGTCTACTGGTTTCAATGTTGATGTTTATTGTTCTTATCAGGTTGAACGATACATCTTTTGACAAATCCCAATGGTTAGTTGAGATACTCCACGAATCCAGAAATTCAACTGATATAGTCAACGAAGCCGATGTACAATTAGGATCAGGGGCACAATTGATCAACTGCCTAGAAGAGATCCTTATGCAGTCTAATGTAAAGAAGACTTATCTACGGGACTTGTTGAACTTGCAGCAGCATGTCAGACATCTTGAAGAGGATCCTTCCTGCTAATAGCTTCTCGGCAAGGATGCACAAACACGAGCACGCGTGTCGTGTTGAACACAGACACAACACGTCAATTAAACAATTTTTCAATAACTAGGACTTGGAGACACGGCAACACGTCATACCTTTTTTTTAATTCATATGAACATAAACAATAATCTAATAAATAAATAATTTAAGTAAAAAATAACAAGTATAAAGATGAAAATGTAATACAAATTGTGTTGGAAAAGGAAAAAAACCATGAAGAAAAAATATAGAGAAAAAGATGTAAAAAAAAAGTTGATAAGAAGATGACAATTTATCGCAAGAAAAAAACAAAGTAGAGTAGAAAAGAAGAAGAGGAGATAAGATGTAAATGAGTGAAGAAACATAGAGTACCTCTATGCTTCAACCCCTCTTTATCTTGTATCACAATTGAAAGTTTTTCACTTTACATGGATTAACAACTTTCAATTTAGGTGGCTATATGCGCCCACCTAAAAGTAAAAAGGAAAATAAAGTTGGTTGTCGAGTCTTTAATGTATTCTAACCAAGTTTTGGGTGTGTTGGAGGCGTGTCCAACACATTGACTACATTACCCATGTGTCTAACACCTACCGACACATTGACCATGTGCCCGACACTGTCAAATGCGTGTTTTTCATCGGAATTAAAGTTTATTGGCACACGAGACTTGTACCACACAGTTCATCACTTGAACAATTAATGCATTACGATAGTTGCTATTGTTACTTGCTTCAAGACTTAATTTAGGGCTTGTTTGGTTAGCCATTTTTTCATGAGAAATGCAATTCAATTGTCATGTCACATATATATTTTCAATTCCCATATATATTTTCCTTCCTACCAAACAGACCCTTAAAGAAATGATATCGAACTAGTTAGGTTTACCTTCAACAATCATGTCACAGGCTCACAGTGCAATAAAAGGAGTTCCTCCTCCATAAAATTGGCAAACATGAATCTTATTCAGCACTCTTTCCCCCCCACAGACTCTCTTCTTCTTCCCTATTTTTCCAGCCATCAATACCACCTAATCACGGCCACCATGCCTGCGATTCTCGCTCGATAGAAGGACCGGCAGCGCCGCCACCCGTCCCCCTTCCTTCTCCTCCTTTCTTCCCCTGTTCTTCATCTCACCTTCGCAATCCATCTCATAACCATTTCTCCTCCCTTGTTGCTCTTTTCCCCATCACACACACACACACACAAACAGAGATTCGTCTTGTCGTCCCTGTCGCACAACAAGCCAGAAATAGAGCCTCTCAAAGCTCCATGTCTTTGTTCCTCATCACCTCACCAACTCCGTCAAGCCACCACCTCGCCGTCCTCCTCACTCCTTCTCGGTTCGTCTCATCTCTCTCTTCCCCCTCTTCCATCTCCATGTTTCCCTTTCTCGCAGCCACCATCACCGGCCACACAACACCGTCCTCATCATCACAGACAGAGCCCGTCCCTCGGCCACCATCTCTTCGTTCTCTCTTAATTCCCCCCTCATTCACTTCTCTTTCTTGCAGGAAAAGAAGAAGACGAATAGAACGCAGCAACAGCAGCAGTTCAAGCAGGAACGAACGAGAAATACGACCAAAAGGGCGGGAAATAATTATTTTTCAATTAGGCTATTAACACCCCGCCTAATTACTATGTACCACCTCAAGCCAATGTGCACGAACTGATGGATTTCACCTCCACTTTTGTGACCACCTCCACCATAGGTTTCTAGACCTTGCGCCGAGGGGAAGATGAAATCATAGGGTTTCCTAGAGTTTGTCGCATTTGAATTATTGTTTTCTATATGTTACAATGTTAGATATAATTGATTTCTGAATATTAACAATTTTTTTTTCACCGATTATATCTAGTATAATATCTAGACTAATCGGTAGTTAGAGTCTTCTTTGTTGATATTCGAAACATGTTTTGATTAATTATGTTAAATTTGTGATTGTGTATGCCGTAAAAAGACATGCAATGCTAGGGTTTAGAACTTTGCTGAAATTAATTGTGAATGTGGATTAATCCTTAGATTAGTCATAGTGATTCTCAAAAACAGTAATTTTGGTTAAACAAGTCTCGAAGAACCTGTTAGGAAGTCGTGCACTTGCGGTATAACAAGTAGGGTTTATTAGCTTATTAATTTAGGTTAGTAAAATCTACATCACGGACGTACCACTCTTGTCTTTGTTCTTTAAGGCATCACTGGAGGGGGTGGGACGAACAGGAGGAAAAATAGGCAACTCTACCACGTCAGTGGCACGGTAAGGAGAAAGAAGAGGATGGACTTAGAACCTTGACCACGGTCAACAACCTCCTCTTTGTACCTTGGGTCAAACTAGAAGTCAGTTATGGTCTTCGTAGTATTCGGATCACAAGACCGATCCATAACAAGTTGTAACATCTTATTGTCGAGGACACGAGGGTCATCATCAACCAGATTGGCAAAATCAGGCACGCCATGGGAAGAGACGAGGCTCCTCTCACTCTCGGCCAACGAGTGGGACACCTCCTTCTTTCTCCTCTTCAGAGCTTGATTTATCTCATCAGCCTATCGGGCAGCAAGTTGAGTCTCATTTTCATCACCTTTCCCAGGCAATCTCGGACGAGGAGCAGTCTAATTGACATCATGAGCGGAACCAGCAAGTCGCTTCATTTTCGGGACACGGCCAGGGCTAACCACCAGTTGCTTAGACAGGCTGGCAGGTGTGGGGAGTTTCCTATTTCTAGTGGTCGAGCCAGCAACAGTAGAAGCATTGAGATCCACAACCCTCCTAGCGGAGCTCACTTTCCTATCAATGCTAGCATCACCAACGCTAACAGGAATAGTACGCTCCTCCGCCTTATTAACGACATCGCGAACAATAGTAATTTCAGAAGGTCAGCCCTTCAATCAACGCCGCATGCTCCGCCTAATTCATAGTGTACAAGCCACTGCGCTCGACAACATCTACAGCAAGAAAGGCATCCACAACAACTCACGGAAGGCCTAGAAATCGATCACGGATCGTCTGCTCTTTTGTAGTCAAGTACAGATCTTTCCACTTCTTCGGCACTCGAAACAATCGCATAATATGCCGATTTTCCAACTTGAAATAGCCAAAATCAATGGACGCATAAAACCAGTACCTCGACCAGCCCGTGTAATCGTCACCAAGATTTCCAAAATAGGCGGGAGAACAGAGGAAGCAAATATTATTACTGCCTATAGCGAGCCCCACCATCGAGTGCAAAATCTTGACATTAAGATGAATCCCAGAGAGAATGGCTTTCGCCACTGTCAAAACCATCACCCTTCGACCATTAGGGCCAATTTGAGCAGGAACAATGCTAAAAAAATTCAAGTATTCCCAAGAGATCTCTAGGACCGGAAACCAGAGACTTGACTGGAACATGCCAAGGTACAGCGCAATCGCAAGAAAAGTTATGGCGAATGCAATCCAAAGTCGCATGCGATGCCTTTTTGGGCAAGAAAAATGCCTCAAAGACCTGAAGCGCCTCACCACTTAGCATATTGGTAGTAGATATGAGAAAGGAGTTGGGCAAAGAAGAAAACGAAGAAGGAGAGAAAAAGTAAGCTCTGATGATGGAGATAGCGTAAAGAAATAAACACAAATATCACACCCCCTTTTATAGGGTTGGGCAATGAAAAGACTACTAATGGAAGAAAAAAAAAGTGCGAGATATGATAGTCGCAATTCCAAAAATTGCGCTGAAACAAGCAGACGAACAGGCATCAGAACAACAACCGTATCAATAGCCGTCAATGACATTAAATGCAATGCAATGATGAAAAATCCAACCGTCGCAGAGTTAGTGGGCATGTGCCCACTAACTAAGTGGGGAGTAACTGATGATATTTCAAATCATCCAGTAATCACGACCGTACACGTGCCATGATGATTTCATTATGTAGGCCCAGACGTGCACCTAATCTGATCTAGCCCGTAAGTCAAGGTACCAAGCCCAGATCACTCAAAAGCCCACTGAAACGAGTATCTAGGAGTTGAACCTAAAACAACAAGGCTCATCCGGCCCATAAGTCAAATAGTCAGACCCAGAACCTGTAAGACTAGATAAGGCAAGTATTTAGGAGTTTGACCTAAGACAGGCATGCCAGTAAGATGTTGACTCCTATTAGGAAACTCCCTTGTATGGACAACTCTTAACAAGAAACGGATATCCAACAGATATATTTCATTAGACCACGCCACCAAGGCGTAGCCGAACAAGGACTCTCGCATGATAAATATGGCACAAGGCTGAGGAACTAAGGTACGTTATAGAACCTAATCTAAAGCAATACATCATTCTCTACGCCTTAAGTCATCGAAGTGTCATCGACCGCCACAACAGCGGTCTTTTGTTCACAGTTGTTCCTTTTGCAGGTTAAGGCCCGAGAGAACGGAAATTGATCCATCACATAATATTATAATCATCAATCTGATACTCTCCATTCTAGATGACCTAAGAGCATTTTCAATGAGCAAACAAATAAAGCCTCCGACAGCGTTCGAATCCTCGATTTGTGATATTATCTACCACAAGTTTACCAACCCAACTAATACCCAGTTTTGGATAAACAAAAAAAAACTTTTTTAAGGTTAATTGTTTTTTGCCCCCTATAATAAACTAAGGTATTCCCCGTGCCTTCAGTACTCAAATTCAATATGAGTTTTTAGATGTGTGATGGTTAGAGTTGGTTGGGGCATAAAAGTTATAAAAAAAATGTATTTCCAACCTCCCTCTTTGTGATATGTTAGATTCTAAGGTATTATCTGAGCCTTAAGCTTTCGTCCTTCATACATATATCACCACCATCGACAGCTGAAGAAAAATAAATAAATAAATATCAAAATATTGGGTTGGGAATTGAACCCATGCACTCTTATTGGGGGTTGATTGAAGGTAAGACATAAAACACCCTCCCCTGTATGTGATCCGTTGATCTTTATGTTTGGTAAATCTCAACTGTCTTTTATCTCCAACCTCAAACACCATTCAGAATTGTAATATAGATAGCTAATTGGGATGTACCCCATTCTTTAATCCGTATTGCACTTTTCCCTTAACACTAGCGGACAACGTGCCTTGATCTTCAGTTTCTCAAATAGATGACCAAAGTACCCTTGACAAATCACAGGCTGAGATTTGAATGTTTCGTATCTCGAACATCTCATCTTGAAGAAAATCCTTGGGCCCAACTGAAATCGTAATTGTATCGCGAGAAAAATTTAATAGTTGGTAAAAAAATTATATCTCAAATATGTCATCTCGAAGAAATTGTAGGGTCCTATTGAAATCATAAACAAATCTAGAAGAAAATTGTAGGGCCCAAATTAAATCATATATGCATCCCGAGGAAAATCTAATAGTTGTTAAAAAAAATCCCCATCCTCCCTTTCTTCCTCATTTATTTCACAGCCCCGTCACCACCCTCCCCCTTCCTCTTCATCCCACTTTGTTCCTCCTTCCTCCTCCCCCTTTTTCCTCATCTGTTTCGTAGCCCGCCACTAGCCTCCCCCTTTCTCCGTCCTCCGTCTTCCTTCGCCTCCTTCTTCCTCGTCCCACTTCTTCTTCATTTGTTGGGCAACCCCGCCGCCACTTCCCCTTTCTCCTCCTCCCTCCTTTTTATTTCTCATCCCCCTTCTTCCTCCTCTGTTTGCCAACTCCCTCTTCCTCCTCCTCCCTCCTTTTTATTCCCCCCCCCCTTCTTCCTCCTCTGTTTCACAACACTGTTGCCAACTCCCTCTTCCTCCTTCTCCCTCCTTTTTATTTCTCCCCCCCCCTTCTTCCTCCTCTGTTTCGCAACACTATTGCCAACTCCCTCTTCCTCCTCCTCCCTCCTCATTCCTCCTTCCTTCTTCTCCACATTCACCTCAAATAGATCAAACACTAATTTGGGGTCCTTGAATTCTTCCTAGATTGGTGGATTATGTTCAAGAAATTTGACAGTTTGATCTAAGGTTGAACAAAAAACCGATCGAAGTGGTCAAAACTTTCAACCGATCGATTCGGTCCGGTTTCAGTTTCGATTTTAAAAAATTCAAAATTGATGATTTCTATGATTTTAACCGACAAAACCGAACTGAGCGAATATATATAATAAATGATATGTTTGAAATAGTCGGTCTGTTTGGTTACAGTTTGCATAAATTAGAATCGGTTCAATTTTGTTAATGGTTGGTCCGATTTTGGTTTGAAATTTTTAAACCAACTAAAAACGGTTCGGTTTTCAACCCTATATAGTTTGATTAATTCATTGCACAACAGGGTGTTCGATGTGATTTGGGAAGAAACATGCAAAGATCTCCATTGGAGTTCTTTCAGTCAGGAACTGAAGGGCCCCGTTGATTCATTCAATCAAAAAGTGCGGAAATTGTGTATGTCATGTTCTTCTTAAAGATCGAATAAAGGTGACATTTTGAAGATTTTGTAATAGAGATTTGAGTGAATGAATAATTGGGGTCAGTGCTATGACAGGGATAAATTACTACAACATACTGAAGGTGAACAGAAGAGGAAAGGGGAAGAGGAGGAAGAAGGGGAATTTTTTTTAACAGTTGTTAGATTTTCCTTGATATGCGTATATGATATAATTTGGGCTTTACAATTTTTTTCGAGATTGTTTATGATTTCAACAGGACCCTTCGATTTTCATAGAGATGAGATATTTGAGATACAAATTTTTTTATCAACTATTAGATTGCCCTCGAGATACGACTATGATTTCTTGGATTTTATTTGAAATGAGGTATTCAAGATACGAAATAGTCAATCTCAGCATGTGATTTGTCAAGGGTATTTTAATCATCTATTTTGAAAACTAGCAGTCAAGAAACGTTGACCGCTAGTCTTTGAGGTAAGTATAATACGGATTAAAGAATGGAGCACATCTCACTTAGCTATTTACTATAATGGGGCAAATAGCAATTACATGCCCCTATGGATCGTCCACCAATATCGGAAGGGTACAAAAGTCAAAATTGCCGTTTCAACACTCAACTAACTGTGCCACACGTAGCCGTCTCATTGGATTCGATGACACACAGGCATAAATCCCCGAAGAGGTTGTCCTCCTCCATATATATTATGATCCATGAGAGAGAGAGAGAGACAGAGTTGACACACTCCTGTTTCGTTTCGTTTCGTTTCGTTTCACTACTCTCATCACTCCCTCACTGACTCTTGGATCTTATTGGATAGAGAAAATGGGGAAATCTGAGATCTGGTTCGCCATCGGAACCGTCGCTTTGGTGTTGGTTTCAGCTGTGGCAGATGTAGTTGTGCTTACTGAAGATAATTTCGACAAGGAAGTCGGCCAAGATCGCGCTGCTCTCGTCGAGTTCTACGCTCCTTGGTATGTATCTATCTATGCTTTTCGCTTCGGGTTCATGGATTTCTTTATTGAATTTGTTCTTGATTTGGTTTGATACAACTGTAGTGATTAGATTTATTTATTTTTTACACACTAGATGATCGTTGATGTTAGGAAAATCATTGATGGATCTGTTGGTTGATTTGAATAGATCGCCATCTGATGATGATTATGAGGAGTTGATTTGATGTCAAGAAACTTATTTGTTTTTTAAATCTGAATAATTAGAGTTTTAGCTGAAGCTGGTGATGTCATATCAAGGCGATTGCACGGTGGTGGTGGTAATTTTGGATTAGTTTAGGAAAGATGAATATATTCAAAATTAGTATTATTAAGTGAAGTGGTCTTATTTGAATATTCCATTTCTCATGGTGGTAGGGAACGCGAGTTTTCGTCCCATAACCTATCAACACATAAACCGATAAACATGCCGCCGGCCGGGTTCAAACCCATGACCTAGTGGTACCACCCACCAAGCTTGTCATGGTCTTCCTATAACTATTTGCGTCATAAGAAGATTTGTAACATGATATCATATATTGGGAATAGAACATGGAAGCATTGGTGCAATGGTCTTTTGTAGGTCCCTGCCTATCTATGTGGCTTATAAATTCAATTGCACCTCTAGTACTACTTAACTAAGTTGTTAAGAAACTGACTTCTCAGTTTACTGTCAAAATGTTGTTCTCTAAAATTGAGCTGCAACTCTGGCTTCTTGTTAAAGTTCCTAAAGCTTCTTATGGAACCTGAACTTAGATTGTGCTTTTAATGACAGGTGTGGACATTGTAAAAAGCTTGCTCCAGAGTATGAGAAGCTTGGTGCTAGCTTTAAGAAGGCTACGTCTGTTTTGATTGGAAAGGTACCTCCAATTAACTGATATGATGGAACCTTTGCCTTATAGCATGCATCGTATGTTTTTTAAAAATTCACTACTTGATGCATGCTACAGGTTGATTGTGATGAGCATAAGGGTGTTTGCAGCAAATATGGAGTTTCTGGTTACCCTACCATCCAGTGGTTTCCAAAGAGGTCCTTGGAACCAAAAAAGTAAGTGTTGTATTGGAGGTCTATGTATTGACTCCATGTTCAATGAATTTCCGTTCCAAAAATTTTTAGCTTCATTTAGATTTGCTTTAAACGATTTTCCATGTGATTTGTAGGTATGAGGGTCAACGTACAGCAGAAGCTCTGACTGAGTTTGTAAACACTGAAGGAGGTATTGACTTGATCCTGTTTATTTTAAGCTGACGTTTTCATAACATGGTCAGGCGGGAAAACTTTTACCATTTACTGAACAGAACCATTAAATTACAGGTACCAATGTGAAGCTAGCAACTATTCCATCCAATGTAGTAGTGCTAACAGAAAGCAATTTTGATGAGATTGTTTTGGATGCTAAGAAAGATGTTCTTGTTGAGTTTTATGCACCATGGTAGGCATTAGTGCCCAACTTTATTTACCATTAGATTGTGGTCTTCGATTTTTTTTCTTTATTTTTAAGTTCAGTGACCTTATTATACTTCATTGATATGTTTAAATGGTTTTGTGTTTTGCAGGTGTGGCCATTGTAAAAACCTTGCACCTGTAAGTTCGTCAACCCTCTTGTATATTATAACAGCTAGCCTAATATGCACTTATTTATTTTTATTTTTTTACGGTATTGAAGTTTCACTTTTTTTTCTGTTTCTTAGATATATGAAAAGGTTGCTGCTGCATTCAAATCTGAGGATGATGTCGTAATTGCAAATCTAGATGCTGACAAATATAAGGATCTCGGTGAAAAGTGAGTCCTAATAGTATAACAAATTAATGCTACCACTATTAAATGCTTCCCCAATTGGATTATACTTTTTTATGGAAGAGTGGTGTTTAATATGTATTTTACCTCTGCAGGTATGGCGTTAGTGGTTTCCCTACATTGAAATTCTTCCCAAAGGGCAACAAAGCTGGTGAAGACTATGATGGAGGCCGTGATTTGGATGACTTCGTGACTTTCATCAATGAGAAGTGTGGCACTAGCCGGGATGCAAAGGGACAGTATTCTTCCAATGTATGTCCATAGATAACTTGAAACTTTGTTTTTATCGATACGCAGATGTTGTGAATCATTACTTCTTTCTGATGTTCATGCTTGATCTTTTGGTTGATGTAGGCTGGAGTAGTTGCAAGTTTGGATACCTTGGTGAAGGAGTTCATCAGTGCCAGCAATGTTGAGAAGAAGGCAGTTCTATCTAAGATTGAGGAGGAAGCAGACAAGCTTGAGGGTTCTGCAGCAAGGTAATTCAAAAAAAGAATGTTTCTGGTTATGTAGGTTAATATCCTTATTTGAACTTGGTTTTAGAAGTATGAAGATCTCTAGTGTTTTCTTGAACATATGCTCCTCAATGGATAAAAAGATGAAAAGTCTGTGCAACAAAATAACAGATATGCTGGTGTTTATTTTCTTTAGGCTCGGTAAGATCTACAAGAAAGCAGCTAAGAGTTGCCTAGAGAAAGGATCCGATTACGCCAAGAAAGAAATAGAACGTCTGCAACGCATTCTTGAAAAGGTGACATTCAAAATCTTCATATCATTAAGAGACCTATATGTGTTTTGCTTAGCTGAATGAGCCATTCTCTGTCCTTTCTGACATTTTCCATCATATCTTGCAGTCCATCAGCTCTGCAAAGGCCGACGAGTTCACTTTGAAGAAGAACATCCTCTCTACATTTGCTGCTTGATCTACGAGTGTTGAATTTAGTCGATGATTGATTTCTCTCAAGTTTAGCTCGGAGGTTACTGTTTTGACATTACTTTAGGCAGGTTTCACAGAATGATTTGTAGTTTGTCTTGATTTCAATCAACAATTTCGGCAAGATAAGAAAAGAGAAGAAAAGCAGTTGAGCATGCAGCATAGATGTTACTATTTACAATAGCTCTTAAGATTTGACAGTGCCTCAGTAGTGAGAATTTTTGTATTGTAAGGAACTCCTAATCTTTATAATGAATGTGCGCATAAATTTTCTTGCTTTATCTTTTTTGCAAAGCATCTGAACGGCATGACAAATAACTTGATGGTTTTAAGTTTAGGTCTGATTCCGCCAGTTTGGCCTACCTGGCTATGATAATGCAATTAGCTCCATTAGAAAGGTAGTGGTTTGGAGTGCGATGTTAAGAAGAATCTATCTGAACATGTGCCCTGGTGCAAGGTTTTTAATACCCTGACAAATTTGGTCAGGAAAATACTACTTTCCGCAGGCTTATACATGTTCCAGCTCAAGTGTTATTGTTCTCTTTGGCTGTGTTGATCCGGATTCAGCAGTGTGCTACCTACAAAAGGCATAAAATGCAGAAGATTGAAGGACCCTCAGTCTAATCTCATGTCAAATTTGCACACATATTTTGTGGATAATCTCATGTCAATATTGCAATGAACTGGAATTGAAGTGCTGTAGTATGTGAGGAGGCATCCAATTGAATCTCCACCTAGTATTCTGTTCCTTGAATGGAAACAATGAAGACGTCAATTCTATTGGAGAGTCTCTCTACTGAAAATACAAATCTATGTGAAACTAGAAGTTTGTCTCTAAATCAGAAACTGCTGATGAAATAAACACAAATTAGAAACCATTCGAGGATCAATAGCAACAGAAGTGGTTGGTACGTCAGAACTCATTAAATCCAATAAATACATCAAGTTACAATTTGGGCATAAATCAGCTTGCTACCACACACTATCTCAAGGGAAACTCCAACAAGGAAACATAATATCCCATCTTGGCTAACTGAAAAAAGGAACCCGAGTCTGATTAGCTTTCAATTATCAACAAGAACGGTTCTAACTTCAATCTCTTAAGATGGCATTAGATCAGTTCTTCCCAACCTATCTCTCCCAAACGCCTCCCCGGAATCTTCCTCTTCACAGTCATATCTAACACTCTACAGGGTTTCTCTCTGCTTATCACAGGTTCGGACATCCCCGTCGAAGAACAACCTTCGGCAAACAAATCCGGTCCCTGTTGTGGATGCGGACACTCGCAGTCATTCACAATAGATTTTACACATGAGCAAGGATGCTCTTGAGCTTCCATGTTCTCTATGGGCTCATGTTCGGGACTGAATGATAACTCGTAGGCAGGTGGAGCTAGTGGGTGCACTCTCATCTGCACTGATCGCAATAATGCAGCTCTTCTCAAGTCAGCTGAGTGGCATATATCACTGGGCGATGATGGGAAACGACCCTCGGAATCTGATCCCCGTTGGCGTGGCTGGGGGCAAGTTGCTGAAATGGGAGGGCAGCCAAATGACGGATACGATGTCGAGGTTGTCGAAGAGTAGCCATTGTGTGGTCTGTAGTACCTGTGAGGAGAACCTGGGCTGGTGGGTCGGCTTTCAGGTTGTGACATGGAAGTGTTCGGAAGGGCTTCATTATATCGAGCATCATCAGAGTCTTCTGACATTGGTGAATACTGCAAGGACATTTCATCCCTGAAATTGGATTCCAAACAATGAAGAAGAATAAGATGTCTAAAGATCATACAGTCATGAGCAGTATGAAGCAACCGATATGATAAATACGCCTACTTTTCCTCAGAACTTGATTAGCATGAATCAAAAAGAAAATTCATCGATAACCACAAAACGAATATCCATGGCAATCACTGCAGACCAAATGGTTTTCTTGAAAATATGATTAAAACATACTAAATCCAAACCGTAAGGACCTAGATCCAGCCTTTGCAACAACTATAGCCATTTTAAAAGGTTAAAAAGATGCTAGAATCTGCAAGGAGACCGCAAACTGTTGGCAACCTAACATATTATCATATTTTCTATGCACTGAATGTTTGAAAATAATGGTGGAATATATATCTTCCACTCACAGAATATATATATGTTGAACATGTCTTTTAACTCATTTTACATATCACTTTATTTATTTATTTTTATGGACAATTTTGGAGAAAAAACCAATCCAAATCAACACACTATCTATTAGGTGAACCATTCAACATTTTTTGATTTTAGGTGACTATCTGAGCCTATATCATTGGAGAAACTTGTTCTCTCCTTCAAACGCTAAAAACATCTCAGATCTCTCACAAAATTCTCGATTTGTTTTACACATGCCATGGACTTGTCTGTCACTTGAAATTCGAACAATCCTTAAGTTCACTCTATCTGTAATTAGAAAGAAACACACAAGGATCCTTCACTCAAGGCTGCTACCTCTGAAGGAACACATACATCCAAAGGATTAACTGAAATTCACCGTATCTGTAATTAGAAAACCCATCAAGCTTCATTTCTTTGTTTGTGATTCAATTCATTGAAATGCCCTAGAAAATGACAAAGACGTGTAATGACAACCTTCATGTAAAGTTCCTCCTGGGATATATGCAGTCATCAGTAACTTCCTCACATACATCATAAATGCTACCAAACTTTTCCCAATGCAGCATTGCCAATGCATCATGCATGAAACTGCATGTAATCTTCCTGGGACAATATACGTCTAAAATTCACACTACTCCCTCATAGCCGCCAAGGTTAACAATGTATAACCAAAGCCGGAACAAAAACCTCAATAAAATTAAATAACCTAGAATGTCCTTCAATGAACACTTGGAGGAGTCACCCACAAGCAACAAAAAGTGAATTACATTCACTAAATTTCCTTCCATTTCCTCACTTTGTCAGATCAGACCATTCAACATCTTGTACAAGTCTTTCGTGAATAAGTATATCTACAACTTTGTTTTACAACACTGTCGAGTCGCTCTCCTTGTCAAACGTCTCCACCTCAAACTTAGTCCTTAAAAAGTTCTAAACCTTTGCGTTGTCTTTTTCAACCAGAACTTTAGGCTATTACACCACTTTCTTCCAAATAACTCCCTGAGGTGCACATAAAAGCAAAACCAAACAAAAAGGCAGATACATGATTGCTTAATAAGATGAGTTGCCTATGTCTCAGTGGTCGATAACAAATAAGATAACAGCTTACTATTGTTGAATCTAGAATAGCAAATCAAACTTCTAATTGATCCCTCAAGTTTGAATGTGCATTGCTAAACGATAATGTATGGTTTATTAGGTTTTTCTAAAAAGCCCCAATCTTGAAAACAGCTCGAATATTCCCATGTTAGGCAATCAAAGTCCAAATACATGCCACACATTATAGCGTACGCATCTTTATCATCTGCATGGCTAGGACGGATGCTAACTGGGTGCACAAGTGCAAAGAAAAAAAATATTTTGCAATTGAAGACAATACAACCAATTTACAATGGGACTCAAGTCGTTAGGAAAAATAATAATAATAATAATAATAATAAATAATAAAAAAAAGGGTATCCTAGAAAATTTGATAGCTCGTTAGAATGGTATTTGAGGCAACCAACAACAAGCATCAAGGTAGTACAAGACCATATGAAAGCCAACATATTCCACCATTACCCTCCTACTAATTTTTATTTTATTTTATTAAGTAGACTTATTTCTTTAAAGCCACAAACCCGAGACAACTGCAGATGAAAAAATAACCTTTCTCGATATTGAAAAGAGATGTGCATTTCTCCAAGAAGTTTACATATTCACAAAGGTGTTGGTCCTTGCCCATCCAACTCCAAACCGAGCCATAAATAAATTCAGACTTCATGGGACAAAATACGATAAGAGATGATGGATGTTAGCCTCAACCACACACCCAACACACACCTTCACCACTTCATACCCCTAATCACAAGACCGTCTCATGTAGCTTATAACAAACTGACTAAGGAGGATTTTGTTTCTGTCACCATGACCTACCTTCAAAGTTATGTCCTGTGAAACTCCCCTTTATGATTTGAAATACTGTATAATTCCTCATATGTCACCTTGGGATAAATGATAAGCCAATCATTTGAATCATCCCGTCTTCCCGTTGATAATTTTCCTCCACAAACTCTCATTTTCCATCCCATATTTCACAAACGCTTTCTGAATAGCACTTTGTTCATGGTTAGGAAGTCGATCGATTTCCATTTAATAGTATGGACACCCTTAAATTTGGAATAGCCTCCCCAAATGAAATTACAAATTACTCATAATGATCCACACTTCATTTATCATATATCATCTATTCACTATCAAAACAAGTGCCAATGATGTTACTAAATACATTTATGATGGAGGAACATCAATTAACACAGCTAGTTAACTCCAATATTGGACATCTAAGAATTTTTTTTTCTGTTTCCTTTTACCATTTAGTTAGTTAGCAGTGACACAATATAATTGGTTCCCCTTTACACAAAGTTCTTCCTTGATGCAATTAAACTCAATTTCAGTACATAAAGCATACATTACATTAGATTACATACGATGATGTTACCTGAAGTAGCACATGGATTCAGATCTTGCTGGAGATTCTATGAGGTTCTCAGGCAGTGAGGAGTCACCCACTGTTAATCCATTCAAGCTAGAAGCCATTATCTACCACCAAAAAAAAAAATCAAAAAAGAAAACAAGTAAAATCCCAGTCTTCCAAAATAATTACAAACACCAAAATGACGAGCCCCGTTGCACCAAACAACAAAAAATCCAAATTTCACCAATAATACACAATGAATGAAGCCCCATTTCAACGTTAATTGTTATAAAGATCAAACTTTTACACAACCCCGTCACCAAATAGTATAAAAGCTTCAACCCCACGGTGCCAAACAACGAAACCAGTCGTAAAAAAACACAAAATGAATGATTGGAGAAGAAGGGAAATTGCAAACCTCGCTGAGGTAGCGTTTGTGGGAGTGGAAATTGTCGAGGTAAACCTCATCTTCTGGATCTCTGCTTCGCTTGTGATTCGGAGAAGAATCAGAAACCAGGGTGTCTTTCATCTCATCAACAAGAGATTCCAACCAAAAATGGTGTCTTGATGACAGAGAGACAACAGAAATAAATTGTTCGTTCAGCTTCTTCTTCCACTTCGCTCACACACAAAAAAAAGAAAGAAAAAAAAAAAAAAAGTAGTTTTTGGTTCCGTCTTTTCATGGGGGCGGGGTGGGACCAAGCCACTATTATCCATGGGATTTTAATGGTTATCCAAATTTTAATTGGAGTTTTTGGTTGATTAAATAATTCATAATCCAAAAACAATTTTGATTTTATTATTATTATTTTAAACTTATTAGGCTATGATTGGTAGCTCATTTATCGTGAAAATATGGATTGAGAATTTTGAATTTAAAAAATAAAAAATAAAAAATAAAAAATATATATATTTATTAGGGTACGTTTCGTAGCCCATTTTTGGTGAAAAATAGATTTCAAATCCCATGTCAAGTAAAGCTTTTGTGGTTTGCTTGTTTGTTTAGGCAACGGGAAATCAATTCTACACGCGGGTAGTTTTCACTCATAAGAATCTTAGTTTTTGCTCCCCATCGGATTTCAATTTTATGCATATTTCCTTGCATACCCTAGTTTTCAATGGAAATACTAGGCAAAGGTCCAATTTCTACAATGAGGTATAGTAGAAAGGAAAAAAAAAAATGAACATAAATTATTTGTCCACCTAAAGGACATGTTACATAGCAAATCACCATATCAATTTCACGCCAAAAAAACAAAAATTTAAATCGTTTATTAGTAAAAAGTGAGCGGTCATTTTTATCATACAATGGTAAGTCTTTATATATACCATGTGATAAGTTGATGTACATTAGGTGATAATTTTTTTAATAATGTACCAAATATCCAAATTTGTGTACCAAAGTATTGATTTTTATTTTTATTTTTTTTGGTGTTTCAATATCCAACACCTTAACAATTTTAGTTGACAGTGGGCATCGAGGTGGCAATGCAATGCACATAACAATTGTTGTATTGTCCAAATCATCAAGAACAAGAATCATACCAAAAAAAAAAAAAAAAAAAAGATAAAGCGACCGAAATTGGAAGAGATGTCACCTTGCTTACAAGAATTTGGATCAATATCCGTCAATGACAGAGTGGGCATTAAAATCCAACCAAATTGCCAATGCTTGATTGACCAAATAAATATTAAAAAATAAATGAAACAAATAAATAAAGTAAAGTGATGCAAGCTAACTTGCTCCCTGAATAACAAATTCTTGCCAAATGCTGAAAGACTAAAACTGGCGCCTGGACGTCTGAAGATTGCGGGAGTAAAAAAATTTAGAGGTTGATTCCAATGGATAAAGAAAAATGAAAATAATATGCACAGATGGAGCAGTGGTGGAACATGACACAAGAGCGAGGGAGATTGTATCGCGCCTTTCTAGTGTCGACTAAACACAATTAGATATAATAAAAAATTGTCAAGATCGATCTCATCTCGACATCGTCTCATTCCAAATGAATTTGGGACGGAACATGATAAACCTCGTTATGATCTCATCCCGTTGTTTAACCTTTGGGATGAGTTCAATACGGGATATATCTTTTTTTGACCTCGTCCCATTCCAAACAGGTTCGAGACTTAACAGGATGAGCATAATTGCATTTTTGTATAAGCTGAACTTATTACTAGGTTATTATTATGTGTTTATTTAACATATAATCTTATATTTATTAAAACTTCCCATTAGGTATACTTATTTCAAACTCATAATAAGTATGAGCAAGGTTCAAATATAATTTATGCAACTATACAATGTCTAAATCCAATAAGAGTGGGGCGACACTTTGAAGCACACTAGATCAATCCATTCTCATTTTAAGCACATTAAAGTGTTTTTGTTTCAGAATATGCTAGGTTATGTTTTTGTAGGTTTCTATTGATGTTCTTATTTATGTCATCAATTGACAAATACCATAATTTATTTTCTGTCATTATACATATTAAGGAGTTATCTAGGAAAATGTTATTATTGAAACTATAAGATAGTTATTTGTGATGTTAAGTTTACACAACTCTTCAAAATTTCATCTACTACACTTAATAAATTTTGAGTTAACAAATATTAAAATTAATAATAATAATAAATAAGCTCGGGATGAGACAGAATGAGTGACATTGAAAATCTTTATCTCGATCTCATCCCACTATAGATAAAAATGAATTTGATCAATTTCAGAAGAACCCCAAAAAAATTTAAAATGCGGATCGTGTGATGGGATGACTGGTAGTCTTCAAATTTATTTAGGTCCACTTTTCCACCTTAGATTAATCTAGTTGAATTAACTGCAAGTGATTTACGTGATTATTCGGGCACGGAGAAACTATCAATTACATGTGGGTGATAACATTCGAGTCAAACATTTTGAGCCATTAACTTGATAACTTCACAGAGTGGCTGCATAATATTAAACATGCCACCCAAGAATTCCTATTTTTCATTTCATTGTTTACAATGGCTTCATTGTGCAAAATAATAATGATAACAATAATAAAATTGGAAAATGATTTTAAAGTTTACTTCTTCACAAAATAGATCATCTATATATCGTTGTTTATGTAATGGCTAATTTGTTCATACTTTTATATTTTTATTACCATCAATGACTCTTTTATTACTCAAGTTAAATCATAAAACTATAGGATATTTTTACCTTTCCTAAATAAATAAAAAAACATAATTTTATATTTTATGATCAACAATGACTTTTTTTTATTAATAATTCTAATTTATTTTTACCCTTAACTCCTCCAACCCCACGCCGCTGGTAGGTATTGATATTAATGATTCTAATTATGAGCTGTCTATTATAAGTTTTTATTGACCAACAAGTTAATCAAATTATTATGCTAAAGTTTGGTAAACTTTTCGTAATTTAGTTAATGATAATTAGAAATTTGATTTTAATTATTTACTAAAATCAATTTGATTAACTTGTCATAAATTTAATTAGAAAATTTTACAGTTACTCGTACATTAACTTTCTTAATGATGATTAGAAATTTGGTTTTAATTATCATTGTTTCTTATTCAGTTTTTCTTAAGTGCACTGGTAAAGTGCCTGGTAACTTGCTTGGTGGCTACCAGGCACCGTAGGATTGCATCGAGATAAGTGATAACATTTATCTCAATACAATCCTATGGTACCTGGTAGCACCAAGCAAGATACCAGTGCACTG
Source organism: Berberis thunbergii (assembly GCA_003290165.1). NCBI lineage: Eukaryota > Viridiplantae > Streptophyta > Magnoliopsida > Ranunculales > Berberidaceae > Berberis > Berberis thunbergii. The sequence goes on from QNQO01001869.1 coordinate 179,061, forward strand.
TAGTATTACTCTTCTTATTTCATAATGTAGTTAATAAAATCAATTTTTCCACTATCGAAATTTGATTTCTTATTCTTCAATGCATTGGTACTTGTAAAGTAATATATTTATTCTCTGTCTCTATTTAGTCACAAACTATCTACCACAAAACATAATCATAGTATAAATTGAAGCGGCCATTAATTGAAACAAAAATAAAATAAAATTTGCTCTTCAAACTCAGATATCCTTTCACAACTAGTCAAATCAAACACATTCAAATTGACAAAACATTCAAGAAAAAAAATGTTAACATGAAAATATTAATGTAGTCATTTGTAACTAACAAATGTCATCAAATAATTGCTCAAACTGCAATTAAATAACAAGATAACATAAAAAATAAATAAAAATTAACAAAAAAATAATGATTAATAGGGTGGGAGGGGTTAAAAAAAAGTAAAAATAACAAAAAAATAAATTTAAAATTATTAATAAAATAGTATTTGTTGGTCACAAAAATATAAAATTAGACTCTCTATTTATTTATGAAGAAAAAATGTCTTATAAGTTTATGAGTTAACATGGGTTAATGAAATTATTTTTGTTAGTCATAAAAGTATAAAACTATGCATAAATTAGCCATTACATCAACTATGGTATCTAAATTCTATTTTGTAAAAAAAGTAGGCCTTAAAAATCATTTTACGATAATAAATCCAAATAATTTGAGTTAGGGGTGATAATAGTACCAAATTTTATATTACCAGTGTACCATTGCCATAATGTTGGGTTGGGATACACCACCCATCCAAAGCCCACCATTTTCTTAACGCTCATTACCCAAATCAGCTATCAAAAATTGTTCCAAAACCTAGGGATGGCAGAGGGGCGGATTTTCACGGATATTGGGGCGGATACGGATATGGCTAAACGGGTTTCGGGGTGGATTTGGATATGGGGTGGATTTGGATATGGCTAAACGGGGTTCGGGGCGGATACGGATATCCAAACAATATCCATTAAATATTCGGGGTAGATACATATTTGGCCATATTCGCCCCACAGATATCCGTTTAAGTATGAAATTTACCTAAATACCCCTGCCCTATAAAAGGGGAAAAAATGGTCATTCGATCAGTTACATCTCTCACTCTCATACTCACTTTCGAAGCAGAGAAAAAAAAAAAACTCGAAGAAGACTCAAGCTCTCACTTGTTTTTTGGTAAATCTAAAGAAATTGAACGATTTTGAGACGAGGAGAAGATCTGGTAGAGTTCAAGAAGATCTTTTTAAAGAAGAAGGAAGAAGAGTTCATTGAAAATTTATAGATGAAAAAAAAAACGAGGAAGATGAAGATCTTATCTCAGATCTTCTTCTCCGTCTCTTCAGATCTTCATCTCGATCTTCTTCATTTTCATATCTTTTTTTTTTTTTTTTTAGATCTTCATCTCGATCTTCTTCATCTTCAGATCTTTTTTTTATGGGTTTCAGTTCTTCATCTCGAATTTTTTTTTTTTTTGGGTTCAGATCTTCATCTTGGTCCCTTTTTTTTTTTTGGGGGTTTCAATTATCAGTTTTTTTTTTTTTTGGTTAAATGGGGCGGGGCGGATATCCGCCTATCCGTTCATGGCGGGGATAGTTTAAAAAAAATGATAAACGATTATGCCCCAGTTTCGGAGACCCAAAATCCTCAGCGGGGCGGAGATGAGTTTGCTCAAATCTACCCCAATCCGCCCCGTTGCCATCCCTACCAAAGCCCACAATAAACACACAGGCATAAATAGTTTGTAGAGGTGGGCATAGTCTGGGTCGGCCTGGGATTGGGCTTGTCCCAATCCCGATTTCGATCCAATGAAACATGACTGGAACGGTTTGGGATGCGAAATTTTCTTGAGCACACCTGATTGATCCCGAACCGGGACGATTTGGGTCGGGACCATTCTATCCCGATTCAAATTTCACAATCAAATGGCCCAAACATAACCCAAATCCCACTATAGATTTAAGCCCAAAGAGAGATTCTAGAATGAGAGAGACCATGTCTTTTTTTGTGAAGAAAGTCTTGGAATCTCCACCACTTGGAAGATCCGATGGAATTGTTTTTTTTGCACAGATCTGGAGGCACTCACTAGTGACTTTGGAACTTCCACCATGTTATTCGCTTGTACGATATACACGATTAAGCAACAAATTACTAGCTTGCAATTGATTTGATCTGCTCGGTGGCTAGCTCTCCTCATCGATGTGGTGCGTGCATTGCCGGGTTCAAGTGCAGGGGCTAGAGCCAGCTGATGGTGTACTAGTATTTGTCACCGGTGGTGTTGATCTCATTGCCGACTGTGATGTAATTGAAGACGACCCATGATCTGCGATGAAGACTGGTTCCATGTCGGTTTGGCTGAAGATGCCTTGCAATCTGTGTTGGTTGTAATTGAAGAAGATTTGTGCCCCGTGATGAAGATCGGATCCTACTCTGTTTTCCATCTCCCAATTGTTCGATGTTACAGATTTACCATTTGTTGTTGTTGATGAAGCTCCATTGTTGGTGCTCCAAGCTTTGTGAGGTTGTTGTTGTTGCAAGTGCTCGATCTGGTTATATTGGTGCTGGCTTCGATGGTTATTATAATGACCGGGGTTGGGGTTGAGGAGGTGAGGATGGGCGGGAGGAGGACAAAGGGAAAACACAAGAGTGGGGAAGTTTATGCTATTGATCTCACTCTGCTGCTTTTCACTTTGTGTGTTGGTTTATGAGATATTATCTTTAAGTGTGTGAGATTTGGTTTATGAGATATTCTATGTAAGTGGTGAGATGTGGTGTGGGTTAGATGTGGGCTTGGGCTTACTGAAGTAACCGAGACAGTCCGAGACAAAATTAGTGAAAATCGATCCCGAACCGATTGAAACTGATCCAGGATCAGGACCGGAATAAAAACTATATAACCCAATTGGTCCTGATTTAAATCAATTTGGGACCATACCGATCCAGGTCAGATGGGTCGGGACCGAGATTCTTGCCCACCCGTAGTAGTTTGTACAAAACCACAAATTCCAAGCCCACCTTTACATAAATGCTCCTCAGTTCATCATCTAACAAAACACTCAAAAGCTAGTACAATCTTGTTGAATTGGATTGTCCTTCAATTTATTGATGTTGCAACATTTTAAGAAATGAGCGCTAAAACTTGGAAACCATGAAACCAACCAACTACACCGAGTTATTACTACTGTATATAATGTATATATCCCTCAAGATTATTATTATTTTGAGTGGGACACAATTATTTTTTTTATCATTATTATGCACTAAAATCTCATGTGAATTTTCAATGTAGTTGTAATAATGATACCTATTGATATAGGTTATACTCGCACTCGCTTACACTTGATATGTTGTGGAACGGATTACATTTGTTGTCCAAGAGATTGAATGGATCAAATTTACACAACACAGAATTGACTTAACCTTGCTAAAGAACAAGGTTTGGCAACTAGGTTGAAGGTTCGTGGCTTCCTCAAGCTACACTCAAAATGAATAAGCCATCATCCCCCAAGCGCCAAGTTATCCTGGTTGCCAAAAACCTAATTTTATATCATTTTCCAAATTGACCTAGTTCCCAGCTCAAACTATACAACCTTCCGAAATACGAAAATGCTAAGAAACCATGTTTTTGTAACCATGGCGACGGAGCGTGATCTTGAAAGAATGATGAAATTCTCAAAGTGTTTGTGTATCTCAAAGTTGTAAAAAAACTCCTCTAACGATGCCACATCATCCTAAACATGGTTGCAAAACCAAATTCCATAGCCTCGATCAAATATGAACAAATAATAGGAACCCCAACATCCAAAATCACACCATTCCAACCAACCACCCACAACCAATGATGAATCAATGCATAAGCTCACATGGGCAAACCCTTGAATCCCCATTACAAACAAACAAACAAAAAGCTCGTTTAGGGTTAGAGCTCTTGGACACACTACTCTTGCACATATAATTTGGGTCATAGCATATAGGACACCCTACCAAAACATCCCTTCCCCATAGTCCACCACCCATGTGGGTCACTTTAACTATTATTTTCCAAAGAAAATCAGAGCGGACCCATCCCTCTCACCAAACAACAAAACCATGTGGGTCAGAGCACACACAACCAAAATGTGGGTCAGAATTATTTATAAGGTCTCTCTGTGTTTACAATATACTATGTACCCCTACATTTCCAATAAAAACAAATCTGTGTGTGCAAGATTTGTGAACGCACCTTCTATTCCATTCATGAAACAAACCTCATCTCCCATGAATTAACTCATCATCAAACCTAAACAGTTGCAAAAGAAGAAGAAGAACAAGAAAATATATTCTTTAATTAATTAATTACTTCCTTCTTCTATTTATTTATTACAATGAACAACAAAAATTACAGATACCAAGTTTCCAATTACCATTTTATATATATATTATAATCCTACAAATTTACTGTACATTGGGGATAATTTTAAACAAGAAAAAGTTGTTAATTACCTTGAAGAAACAGGGTTCAAGGCTTTGGCAAATCCATTCATTGCACCATAGCTCTTCGAACTGAACCCTAAGCACCCAAACAAGCCTTGTCTGTAAGGCAAAGAAGTCCGCTTCTTCATCTCTTCAGCTTGAGCTCTGTTGGTTGTGTAATGGAGCTCATGTGGAGACTGAGGGACTCTCCTCTTACTAACTCCATTAGCTGGCTTAACAGAGCTAGTCTTCTTCGTGGCAAGTTTTGGAGACTGTTTTTGCTTTCGAGATTCCTGAAATGAAAGTGATGGATTGAAGGAGGTTATTGGTTTCTTATCCTTGGCCGAAGGGTTGAAAGAAATAGAAGACCAAAACTTCTCTTTCGAGTTGCCTCTGCCTTCGCTCTTGCTCCTGAGAAAATCTTTCAAGAACACCCATCGCTTAGAGTGTCTACTTCCGGAGGAAGAGGATCTTGAAGACGAAGCTGAGACCGAAGGAGTTGTTTCAGTCGAAGAAACTGTTTTCATTCTCTCCACTTCCGCTTCAATATCATTCGCACCAACAGGTTTAATATTTTCATCTTTCTCTTCTTCATTCCACTGAAATGCAGACGTAGACGTGAGCCGAAGAGGAGACAGAGATCTAGCTCTTCGGTGGAGGGATCTGTTCCGCAACCTCAGATCTCTCCCTCGAATCATCGAATCTTGGGCTAATTCATTCCGCTCTTCATCCTCTTCGTCCAGATCGATGAGTGGAGCCAACATTTGAGGCCTCTGCAAGTGTGACGAGAGTTTCATCGGCCGGATCTGGCCGTTGAAGAACAACTCGTCTGCAGAGCTCATTGATACTCCATTTGCACACAAATTGTTCGAAGAAAAGCGTGCTGAGAATTCAAACTCAAACGACTTAGACGATGCCGAAGTAGTAGTAGTAGTATCCGAAGAAGCGGATACAAAATCAGACGAAGTTGATGAGAGAATATAGTGCATTGGACTTGCTGGAGCACTGAAGAAGTAGCCATTGTTGGTCGCAACACGGCCAGGGCTGGATGGTGCACTAACGTAAGGTGTGGAGCAAGTGCTGTCTATGTCTTCAAAGGAGGTGGCGATTGGGTGGTCGCCATTGTTAGGGTTTTCAATGTTCTGGTTGGGATTTTGAAACTCCATTGAATTGAAGAAGAAGAACGAAGGCGGAGAGAGAAGAAAGGAATTTGTTTGGGATTGTTGTTGAACACGCAATAATAATAATAATAACAATAATAATGCACTACTCTGGAGGCTCTCTGAACGATGAGAGTGAATAAAATACAAAGGGGTCTCATGCAGTGTTGCAGAGGTAGTAAATGCCACTGTTTTTGTGAGGTTATTACGACCATGCCATTTTAGCCTTGAGAGAGTTTTTCTCAAAAATCAAAATGGTGTGGATAATTACACAATTTACCTGTAAGTCCTTGTCATGGAATCATCAAGTTGTGTAGCGACTGGACTTGATACCATAACTTAACTGTTGTCTTGGACGAGTGAATAGTTTTATGGGATAAGTTATTGTCATTTTAAAGGCATATCCAGATATGAAGATCTTTCAGCTACTCGAGAATTCAAGGCAAATTTATATTTCAAACGTATTAAAAAAAATCATGTATAATATGGATTCTGTAGCAATTTAATAAGTTAGTATGACTGTCATCATACGGGTGTATAAAAGTATGGTATGAATAGGGCCAATGTCAACAAATAGATCATTGACTTGTATACCACTTTCATTCATTCATGTAACATGTCAACTCTTTAACCTTATGCAAGATATTAAGCTTTGGATCAAAATATCATAAATGACATCAAAGGCGTCGAAAGATAAATGGTACTTGACTTGTCATATTCACTTAAATACACTAAAAATACACTTTTATAGTATTTTAAGCATATGTATCTATAATATAAGAGAAATTCTAAATGGCGAGGAAATGAGCGAGGAAACGACCGAGGGGAGGGAGGTGGTGGGGTGGGGACCGTTCACCCTCTCGAAATGTATGTCGTCAATTTTCGTGTGCGCTTCCCAAGAAAGGTGAACGATCCACACCCTGCTACCTCCCTCTCGCCATGTAGAAAAGCTCATAATATAATGCCAAAACATGACTCTTCAAATGACATCAAAAGTTTTAGATTTCATTTAGTACTCCTACATTGCTCAAATGCAAAAATGTTTCCAAAAATCAATTGTCTAAAATAAAAATAGGTTTTTTTTTCTTTTGGCACTCGTGTCTAATAGATTATGACCCTCATTTTTTTAAATTAGTTGGGTTTAACCCTCAAACTTACATTGATTGTCTCGGTCAATGCTAGCAGGAGGCATATCTATTAAGGGGCTATGGGCCAACTGCACTGTCCCTCAACTTTCAAAATATCTTTAATATATATTCAGGTTTACAATAAGAATCAATTATAGGCCTTTCAAAAAAAAAGAATCAATTATACAATATATAATATAATATGATAAATATTCATTCAATCATTTCTACATATTTCTATTTCAATTGATTTAATCAATTATACTATTGACAATTAATATTTCTGTCATTGTGACTTGCCCTACTTTTTTGTTTCCAATGAATTTTACACGTAATTGCACATATTAAAGAGATGAATTGTTTGTTCACGTGGTATCAAATCTCCACAAAAGAAATTGAAATTAATATCTAAAATAATAACTATGTCATTCAATGAAAATATATACAATTTGCTAACTCGTACACAATTGAGCCTTGTATAAATCATTTTTTTTATGAAATTGTATTAGGATTTTATTATATTCACAAATTTCAGATTTTTTTAACTTTAATTAGATATTTATCATAATTATTTTGTGATTTTAGTTATATATTCTAATTATTAAGTTCGTTTTATCCTTGATAATATTATCGATATTGTGACTTTATTTTTGCTTAAAATTAGATTACATTGGATTTAATTTAGTATATGCACTGTATTTTTATATTTTTATTTAGACATTATAATTGTTATCTCAGTAAAATAAAAAATAAAAAAGGTAAAATAAATAAGATTATAAATATATGTTAGAAAACAGCAAGGCTAGGTAGCAAGGGAGAGAGAGCAAGGACAGGTCCAACAATGTACATCATTTTTGAGATGCACATTTCAAAGATAATGGGCGGTGTTAGGCATGCCCCGTGCCACCCTCGCTCCCTAGAATCAGGGGGTTAGAAAATATGTCATACTCAACTAGATAGTGTTCGATGAATAGAAAAGAAAAATAATAAAATATATGTAATATTATACGTGTTAATAACAATAAAATGATTTAAAATTTTGGTATAGCTAATATCTTGTGTAAAAAGACCAATGAACACAAACTTTCAGATAAATATATTCAAAAGTAAAAAGTAAAAATAATAAAATCATAGTAGACTGAATAATATATAATTGGTACGTTTTGTTTAAATACTAGTGTAATACCCGTGCCGTTGGCACTACTACAGAATACTTTTTCAATTAAAGCTATAAAATCCAAGATCTAGGGTTCTTAAACCCAACTCATGTAATCAAGAACAACAACATAAACCAATCGAATCTGATAAAAAAGGGTTCAAAATTTACTTTTTTGGAGTGAAGAGGAAAGTGTCGTGGAGGTCTAGAGTAAAATGCATCTTCACACTTTTACAAACCTGAAAAAAAAAAAAAAAAAATCAAAAAGTAATCCATCAAAACAAAAGACCCCAAATCACAAAGAACAATCATAAAAACCCTTACTTGAGAGGGAGAAAACTCACCAACTATTCGAGATTCGATCGAAAACCCCAATGGGTATATCTCTTTTGCCCTAAATTTCACTTTGGGGATCTCTTTCACCTTTTGTATGGAGCGATTTGGTCTAAAAAGGTTGGAGTAAAATTCATCTTCACACCTTTACAAACCTGGAAAAAAAAATCAGAAAGTAACCCATCAAAACAAAAGACCCCAAATCACAAAGAACAATCATAAAAACCCTTACTTGAGAGAGAGAAAACTCACCAACCAATCGAATCTGATAAAAAAAGGGTTCAAAATTTACTTTTTGGAGTGAAGAGGAAAGTGTCGTGGAGGTCTAGAGTAAAATGCATCTTCACACTTTTACAAACCTGAAAAAAAAAAAAAAGAATCAAAAAGTAATCCATCAAAACAAAAGACCCCAAATCACAAAGAACAATCATAAAAACCCTTACTTGAGAGGGAGAAAACTCACCAACTATTCGAGATTCGATCGAAAACCCCAATGGGTATATCTCTTTTGCCCTAAATTTCACTTGGGGGATCTCTTTCACCTTTTGTGTGGAGCGATTTGGTCTAAAAAGGTTGGAGTAAATTGCATCTTCACACCTTTACAAACCTGGAAAAAAAAAATCAGAAAGTAACCCATCAAAACAAAAGACCCCAAATCACAAAGAACAATCATAAAAACCCTTACTTGAGAGAGAGAAAACTCACCAACTGTTCGAGATTCGATCGAAAACCCTCAATGCGTATCTCTCTTTTGCCCTAAATTTCACTTGGGGGATCTCTTTCACCTTTTGTGTGGAGCGATTTGGTCTAAAAAGGTTGGAGTAAAATTCATCTTCACACCTTTACAAACCTGGAAAAAAAAAATCAGAAAGTAACCCATCAAAACAAAAGACCCCAAATCACAAAGAACAATCATAAAAACCCTTACTTGAGAGAGAGAAAACTCACCAACTGTTCGAGATTCGATCGAAAACCCTCAATGCGTATCTCTCTTTTGCCCTAAATTTCACTTGGGGGATCTCTTTCACCTTTTGTGTGGAGCGATTTGGTCTAAAAAGGTTGGAGTAAAATTCATCTTCACACCTTTACAAACCTGGAAAAAAAAAATCAAAAAGTAACCCATCAAAACAAAAGACCCCAAATCACAAAGAACAATCATAAAAACCCTTACTTGAGAGAGAAAAAACTCACCAACTGTTCGAGATTCGATCGAAAACCCTCAATGCGTATCTCTCTTTTGCCCTAAATTTCACTTGGGGGATCTCTTTCACCTTTTGTGTGGAGCGATTTGGTCTAAAAAGGTTGGAGTAAAATTCATCTTCACACCTTTACAAACCTGAAAAATAAAAGAATCAGACAGAAACCCATCAAAACAAAAGACCCCAAATCACAAAGAACAATCATAAAAACCCTTACTTGAGAGAGAAAAAACTCACCAACTGTTCGAGATTCGATCGAAAACCCTCAATGGGTATCTCTCTTTTGCCCTAAATTTCACTTGGGGGATCTCTTTCACCTTTTGTGTGGAGCAATTTGGTCTAAAAGGTTTCAAGTGAGTGAGTGAGGTGTTGAAGTCAAGAAATATAGAGTGAGATGAAGAAAGATGGAAGCAAGAAGAAGAAATATAGGTTTCAAAAAAAAAAAAGATGGAGAAACAGGAAGCAAGAAGATGAAGCCTGTGGAGAAGAGGGAGAGAAGATGGAGTGAAGAGGAAAGTATCGGGGGTTTAAATTTTCACTTAAGCTCTGCCAAATACATAACTTGTGCCACGTGGGATATACAAAAAGACCTATCTGAATTGTAAGTGAAACTATTATATTTAGTTTGTTTATCCTACTTGAATTGTTCCCCAACAATTAGCAAGTGAAACTATTATCAAAGAACCATGTATTGAACCTGGCTATCTGATCAAATCATATGATAACTAACAAATTGGTGAAGAAAATTTAGAGCCTCAGAGATGGAGGGAAAGAGAGAAAAAGGGAGGGGTGATCAACTTCTCACTTGTTTGATTATCTTACTTCAATCATCTGCATGCTAAGTTCTAGACATCTGACACACTCCCTTAATGATTATATCCCATGATCCTCAAATATTTAGTTTGTTTATCCTACTTGAATTGTTCCCCAACAATTAGCAAGTGAAACTATGTATTGAACCTAGCTATCTGATCAAATCATATGATAACTAAGAGCTGATGAACAACACAAATTGGTGAAGAAAATTCAGAGCCCCGGAGATGAAGGGAAAGAGAGAAAAAGGGAGGGGTGATCAACTTCCAGGTGCAGCTCTCACAAATCATGTGAAGTCTCCTAGTGTGTCCTCTCCAATATATTTTCCATAAGCTTAGTCATTGGTTCTAGTGTAACTAAATGTAATGAACATGCATACTTGTATGCACTTGCTCAAGTATGGATGAGTTAAAATCTTCTGCTAAGTAAATTCTCTGACATCACATGCTTGTGTTTATACAACTTTGGATTGGTACTAAAGTGGTTCATACTCAGTAGCAAAGGCTTATAAATTCGTTTATAGATTTCAGGATACTTCTCAGCCTTCTTCCTCCTGCAGACCTATGAACATAGGTCTACTTAAATTTTTTTGGAAGGCTAATTTCCAGAAAGAATCGTAATGTTATGCTGGAACATTCTAACAGGTATCTTACCTACTGCTCAAAAACTAAATAATCATCATATCAGAAATTTAGGAAGAACAACACACAGTAGCAGCTTCAGGATCTTCGAGAAAGGGACTGGATTAGATTGGAACTGTCCTTTGCCTTATGCCCTCATTTTAACTGCTATGCTATTGCAGGATTGGATCAGTGGTTGAGCAGGTATTAAAATTTTTTGGCTTTGTTCAGATACATGAATGGATCAAGCAATGTTAAAGCAAACTACGTCATATATCAAAAGAAAAGGACAGGAGTTTTTGATTATCGATTGAAAAAACAAAAACAATTTTCATTATTATACCCATACTCACAAGTTCGAATGGGTAGTGGTATCCTTCATTCGGAATCAAACCCAAAGCATACCAAAATCAGAATCAAACCCAAAAGCATACCAAAATCATAATCAAACAAAAATCAAATACCTAAACAAATAAACTGAACAACAAAACTGAATCAACAAAAACTCACCTGAAATTCTCTCTGTATGCTGATGTTGCTGCTGAGCAAGAGAGAAACAGATTGAAGAAAGTAGCAGAAGAGCAAAATCCCAAATCGAAATCTTCATTTTTGTGATGGAAAACCCAATCAAATCTCGAAAACAAAGATTCGGTTTTAGAATGGGTAGTGATATCCTTCATTCAGACCAAAATCAGAATCAAACCTAAAGCATATCATGCATATATCAAACAAAAATCAAAGCCCTGCGAAGAAGAAGATGGAGAAGCAGGAAGCAAGAAGATGAAGCCCTGTGGAGAAGAAGAAGAAGAAGATGGAGAAGAGGGGGAGTGAATCGAAGAGAAACCCTTGGTAGAGGATTTGAGAGTGAATGGTGAAAGGAAAGGAAAGGAAAGGAACAAACCCATGAGGATTTAAGTTCTGCCAAAGACAAACACTTGCCACGTAGGACAAAGACCAATGTGAATTGTAAGATACAGGTAATACCCGTGCCGTTGGCACTACTACAGAATACTTTTTCAATTAAAGCTATAAAAATCCAAGATCTAGGGTTCTTAAACCCAACTCATGTAATCAAGAACAACAACATAAACCAATCGAATCTGATAAAAAAGGGTTCAAAATTTACTTTTTTGGAGTGAAGAGGAAAGTGTCGTGGAGGTCTAGAGTAAAATGCATCTTCACACTTTTACAAACCTGAAAAAAAAAAAAAAAAATCAAAAAGTAATCCATCAAAACAAAAGACCCCAAATCACAAAGAACAATCATAAAAACCCTTACTTGAGAGGGAGAAAACTCACCAACTATTCGAGATTCGATCGAAAACCCCAATGGGTATATCTCTTTTGCCCTAAATTTCACTTTGGGGATCTCTTTCACCTTTTGTATGGAGCGATTTGGTCTAAAAAGGTTGGAGTAAAATTCATCTTCACACCTTTACAAACCTGGAAAAAAAAAATCAGAAAGTAACCCATCAAAACAAAAGACCCCAAATCACAAAGAACAATCATAAAAACCCTTACTTGAGAGAGAGAAAACTCACCAACCAATCGAATCTGATAAAAAAGGGTTCAAAATTTACTTTTTTGGAGTGAAGAGGAAAGTGTCGTGGAGGTCTAGAGTAAAATGCATCTTCACACTTTTACAAACCTGAAAAAAAAAAAAAGAATCAAAAAGTAATCCATCAAAACAAAAGACCCCAAATCACAAAGAACAATCATAAAAACCCTTACTTGAGAGGGAGAAAACTCACCAACTATTCGAGATTCGATCGAAAACCCCAATGGGTATATCTCTTTTGCCCTAAATTTCACTTGGGGGATCTCTTTCACCTTTTGTGTGGAGCGATTTGGTCTAAAAAGGTTGGAGTAAATTGCATCTTCACACCTTTACAAACCTGGAAAAAAAAAATCAGAAAGTAACCCATCAAAACAAAAGACCCCAAATCACAAAGAACAATCATAAAAACCCTTACTTGAGAGAGAGAAAACTCACCAACTGTTCGAGATTCGATCGAAAACCCTCAATGCGTATCTCTCTTTTGCCCTAAATTTCACTTGGGGGATCTCTTTCACCTTTTGTGTGGAGCGATTTGGTCTAAAAAGGTTGGAGTAAAATTCATCTTCACACCTTTACAAACCTGGAAAAAAAAAATCAGAAAGTAACCCATCAAAACAAAAGACCCCAAATCACAAAGAACAATCATAAAAACCCTTACTTGAGAGAGAGAAAACTCACCAACTGTTCGAGATTCGATCGAAAACCCTCAATGCGTATCTCTCTTTTGCCCTAAATTTCACTTGGGGGATCTCTTTCACCTTTTGTGTGGAGCGATTTGGTCTAAAAAGGTTGGAGTAAAATTCATCTTCACACCTTTACAAACCTGGAAAAAAAAAATCAAAAAGTAACCCATCAAAACAAAAGACCCCAAATCACAAAGAACAATCATAAAAACCCTTACTTGAGAGAGAAAAAACTCACCAACTGTTCGAGATTCGATCGAAAACCCTCAATGCGTATCTCTCTTTTGCCCTAAATTTCACTTGGGGGATCTCTTTCACCTTTTGTGTGGAGCGATTTGGTCTAAAAAGGTTGGAGTAAAATTCATCTTCACACCTTTACAAACCTGAAAAAATAAAAGAATCAGACAGAAACCCATCAAAACAAAAGACCCCAAATCACAAAGAACAATCATAAAAACCCTTACTTGAGAGAGAAAAAACTCACCAACTGTTCGAGATTCGATCGAAAACCCTCAATGGGTATCTCTCTTTTGCCCTAAATTTCACTTGGGGGATCTCTTTCACCTTTTGTGTGGAGCAATTTGGTCTAAAAAGGTTTCAAGTGAGTGAGTGAGGTGTTGAAGTCAAGAAATATAGAGTGAGATGAAGAAAGATGGAAGCAAGAAGAAGAAATATAGGTTTCAAAAAAAAAAAAAGATGGAGAAACAGGAAGCAAGAAGATGAAGCCTGTGGAGAAGAGGGAGAGAAGATGGAGTGAAGAGGAAAGTATCGGGGGTTTAAATTTTCACTTAAGCTCTGCCAAATACATAACTTGTGCCACGTGGGATATACAAAAAGACCTATCTGAATTGTAAGTGAAACTATTATATTTAGTTTGTTTATCCTACTTGAATTGTTCCCCAACAATTAGCAAGTGAAACTATTATCAAAGAACCATGTATTGAACCTGGCTATCTGATCAAATCATATGATAACTAACAAATTGGTGAAGAAAATTTAGAGCCTCAGAGATGGAGGGAAAGAGAGAAAAAGGGAGGGGTGATCAACTTCTCACTTGTTTGATTATCTTACTTCAATCATCTGCATGCTAAGTTCTAGACATCTGACACACTCCCTTAATGATTATATCCCATGATCCTCAAATATTTAGTTTGTTTATCCTACTTGAATTGTTCCCCAACAATTAGCAAGTGAAACTATGTATTGAACCTAGCTATCTGATCAAATCATATGATAACTAAGAGCTGATGAACAACACAAATTGGTGAAGAAAATTCAGAGCCCCGGAGATGAAGGGAAAGAGAGAAAAAGGGAGGGGTGATCAACTTCCAGGTGCAGCTCTCACAAATCATGTGAAGTCTCCTAGTGTGTCCTCTCCAATATATTTTCCATAAGCTTAGTCATTGGTTCTAGTGTAACTAAATGTAATGAACATGCATACTTGTATGCACTTGCTCAAGTATGGATGAGTTAAAATCTTCTGCTAAGTAAATTCTCTGACATCACATGCTTGTGTTTATACAACTTTGGATTGGTACTAAAGTGGTTCATACTCAGTAGCAAAGGCTTATAAATTCGTTTATAGATTTCAGGATACTTCTCAGCCTTCTTCCTCCTGCAGACCTATGAACATAGGTCTACTTAAATTTTTTTGGAAGGCTAATTTCCAGAAAGAATCGTAATGTTATGCTGGAACATTCTAACAGGTATCTTACCTACTGCTCAAAAACTAAATAATCATCATATCAGAAATTTAGGAAGAACAACACACAGTAGCAGCTTCAGGATCTTCGAGAAAGGGACTGGATTAGATTGGAACTGTCCTTTGCCTTATGCCCTCATTTTAACTGCTATGCTATTGCAGGATTGGATCAGTGGTTGAGCAGGTATTAAAATTTTTTGGCTTTGTTCAGATACATGAATGGATCAAGCAATGTTAAAGCAAACTACGTCATATATCAAAAGAAAAGGACAGGAGTTTTTGATTATCGATTGAAAAAACAAAAACAATTTTCATTATTATACCCATACTCACAAGTTCGAATGGGTAGTGGTATCCTTCATTCGGAATCAAACCCAAAGCATACCAAAATCAGAATCAAACCCAAAAGCATACCAAAATCATAATCAAACAAAAATCAAATACCTAAACAAATAAACTGAACAACAAAACTGAATCAACAAAAACTCACCTGAAATTCTCTCTGTATGCTGATGTTGCTGCTGAGCAAGAGAGAAACAGATTGAAGAAAGTAGCAGAAGAGCAAAATCCCAAATCGAAATCTTCATTTTTGTGATGGAAAACCCAATCAAATCTCGAAAACAAAGATTCGGTTTTAGAATGGGTAGTGATATCCTTCATTCAGACCAAAATCAGAATCAAACCTAAAGCATATCATGCATATATCAAACAAAAATCAAAGCCCTGCGAAGAAGAAGATGGAGAAGCAGGAAGCAAGAAGATGAAGCCCTGTGGAGAAGAAGAAGAAGAAGATGGAGAAGAGGGGGAGTGAATCGAAGAGAAACCCTTGGTAGAGGATTTGAGAGTGAATGGTGAAAGGAAAGGAAAGGAAAGGAACAAACCCATGAGGATTTAAGTTCTGCCAAAGACAAACACTTGCCACGTAGGACAAAGACCAATGTGAATTGTAAGATAGACTAGTGTAATACCCGTGCCGTTGGCACTACTACAGAATACTTTTTCAATTAAAGCTATAAAAATCCAAGATCTAGGGTTCTTAAACCCAACTCATGTAATCAAGAACAACAACATAAACCAATCGAATCTGATAAAAAAGGGTTCAAAATTTACTTTTTTGGAGTGAAGAGGAAAGTGTCGTGGAGGTCTAGAGTAAAATGCATCTTCACACTTTTACAAACCTGAAAAAAAAAAAAAAAAAATCAAAAAGTAATCCATCAAAACAAAAGACCCCAAATCACAAAGAACAATCATAAAAACCCTTACTTGAGAGGGAGAAAACTCACCAACTATTCGAGATTCGATCGAAAACCCCAATGGGTATATCTCTTTTGCCCTAAATTTCACTTTGGGGATCTCTTTCACCTTTTGTATGGAGCGATTTGGTCTAAAAAGGTTGGAGTAAAATTCATCTTCACACCTTTACAAACCTGGAAAAAAAAAATCAGAAAGTAACCCATCAAAACAAAAGACCCCAAATCACAAAGAACAATCATAAAAACCCTTACTTGAGAGAGAGAAAACTCACCAACCAATCGAATCTGATAAAAAAGGGTTCAAAATTTACTTTTTTGGAGTGAAGAGGAAAGTGTCGTGGAGGTCTAGAGTAAAATGCATCTTCACACTTTTACAAACCTGAAAAAAAAAAAAAAGAATCAAAAAGTAATCCATCAAAACAAAAGACCCCAAATCACAAAGAACAATCATAAAAACCCTTACTTGAGAGGGAGAAAACTCACCAACTATTCGAGATTCGATCGAAAACCCCAATGGGTATATCTCTTTTGCCCTAAATTTCACTTGGGGGATCTCTTTCACCTTTTGTGTGGAGCGATTTGGTCTAAAAAGGTTGGAGTAAATTGCATCTTCACACCTTTACAAACCTGGAAAAAAAAAATCAGAAAGTAACCCATCAAAACAAAAGACCCCAAATCACAAAGAACAATCATAAAAACCCTTACTTGAGAGAGAGAAAACTCACCAACTGTTCGAGATTCGATCGAAAACCCTCAATGCGTATCTCTCTTTTGCCCTAAATTTCACTTGGGGGATCTCTTTCACCTTTTGTGTGGAGCGATTTGGTCTAAAAAGGTTGGAGTAAAATTCATCTTCACACCTTTACAAACCTGGAAAAAAAAATCAGAAAGTAACCCATCAAAACAAAAGACCCCAAATCACAAAGAACAATCATAAAAACCCTTACTTGAGAGAGAGAAAACTCACCAACTGTTCGAGATTCGATCGAAAACCCTCAATGCGTATCTCTCTTTTGCCCTAAATTTCACTTGGGGGATCTCTTTCACCTTTTGTGTGGAGCGATTTGGTCTAAAAAGGTTGGAGTAAAATTCATCTTCACACCTTTACAAACCTGGAAAAAAAAAATCAAAAAGTAACCCATCAAAACAAAAGACCCCAAATCACAAAGAACAATCATAAAAACCCTTACTTGAGAGAGAAAAAACTCACCAACTGTTCGAGATTCGATCGAAAACCCTCAATGCGTATCTCTCTTTTGCCCTAAATTTCACTTGGGGGATCTCTTTCACCTTTTGTGTGGAGCGATTTGGTCTAAAAAGGTTGGAGTAAAATTCATCTTCACACCTTTACAAACCTGAAAAAATAAAAGAATCAGACAGAAACCCATCAAAACAAAAGACCCCAAATCACAAAGAACAATCATAAAAACCCTTACTTGAGAGAGAAAAAACTCACCAACTGTTCGAGATTCGATCGAAAACCCTCAATGGGTATCTCTCTTTTGCCCTAAATTTCACTTGGGGGATCTCTTTCACCTTTTGTGTGGAGCAATTTGGTCTAAAAAGGTTTCAAGTGAGTGAGTGAGGTGTTGAAGTCAAGAAATATAGAGTGAGATGAAGAAAGATGGAAGCAAGAAGAAGAAATATAGGTTTCAAAAAAAAAAAAGATGGAGAAACAGGAAGCAAGAAGATGAAGCCTGTGGAGAAGAGGGAGAGAAGATGGAGTGAAGAGGAAAGTATCGGGGGTTTAAATTTTCACTTAAGCTCTGCCAAATACATAACTTGTGCCACGTGGGATATACAAAAAGACCTATCTGAATTGTAAGTGAAACTATTATATTTAGTTTGTTTATCCTACTTGAATTGTTCCCCAACAATTAGCAAGTGAAACTATTATCAAAGAACCATGTATTGAACCTGGCTATCTGATCAAATCATATGATAACTAACAAATTGGTGAAGAAAATTTAGAGCCTCAGAGATGGAGGGAAAGAGAGAAAAAGGGAGGGGTGATCAACTTCTCACTTGTTTGATTATCTTACTTCAATCATCTGCATGCTAAGTTCTAGACATCTGACACACTCCCTTAATGATTATATCCCATGATCCTCAAATATTTAGTTTGTTTATCCTACTTGAATTGTTCCCCAACAATTAGCAAGTGAAACTATGTATTGAACCTAGCTATCTGATCAAATCATATGATAACTAAGAGCTGATGAACAACACAAATTGGTGAAGAAAATTCAGAGCCCCGGAGATGAAGGGAAAGAGAGAAAAAGGGAGGGGTGATCAACTTCCAGGTGCAGCTCTCACAAATCATGTGAAGTCTCCTAGTGTGTCCTCTCCAATATATTTTCCATAAGCTTAGTCATTGGTTCTAGTGTAACTAAATGTAATGAACATGCATACTTGTATGCACTTGCTCAAGTATGGATGAGTTAAAATCTTCTGCTAAGTAAATTCTCTGACATCACATGCTTGTGTTTATACAACTTTGGATTGGTACTAAAGTGGTTCATACTCAGTAGCAAAGGCTTATAAATTCGTTTATAGATTTCAGGATACTTCTCAGCCTTCTTCCTCCTGCAGACCTATGAACATAGGTCTACTTAAATTTTTTTGGAAGGCTAATTTCCAGAAAGAATCGTAATGTTATGCTGGAACATTCTAACAGGTATCTTACCTACTGCTCAAAAACTAAATAATCATCATATCAGAAATTTAGGAAGAACAACACACAGTAGCAGCTTCAGGATCTTCGAGAAAGGGACTGGATTAGATTGGAACTGTCCTTTGCCTTATGCCCTCATTTTAACTGCTATGCTATTGCAGGATTGGATCAGTGGTTGAGCAGGTATTAAAATTTTTTGGCTTTGTTCAGATACATGAATGGATCAAGCAATGTTAAAGCAAACTACGTCATATATCAAAAGAAAAGGACAGGAGTTTTTGATTATCGATTGAAAAAACAAAAACAATTTTCATTATTATACCCATACTCACAAGTTCGAATGGGTAGTGGTATCCTTCATTCGGAATCAAACCCAAAGCATACCAAAATCAGAATCAAACCCAAAAGCATACCAAAATCATAATCAAACAAAAATCAAATACCTAAACAAATAAACTGAACAACAAAACTGAATCAACAAAAACTCACCTGAAATTCTCTCTGTATGCTGATGTTGCTGCTGAGCAAGAGAGAAACAGATTGAAGAAAGTAGCAGAAGAGCAAAATCCCAAATCGAAATCTTCATTTTTGTGATGGAAAACCCAATCAAATCTCGAAAACAAAGATTCGGTTTTAGAATGGGTAGTGATATCCTTCATTCAGACCAAAATCAGAATCAAACCTAAAGCATATCATGCATATATCAAACAAAAATCAAAGCCCTGCGAAGAAGAAGATGGAGAAGCAGGAAGCAAGAAGATGAAGCCCTGTGGAGAAGAAGAAGAAGAAGATGGAGAAGAGGGGGAGTGAATCGAAGAGAAACCCTTGGTAGAGGATTTGAGAGTGAATGGTGAAAGGAAAGGAAAGGAAAGGAACAAACCCATGAGGATTTAAGTTCTGCCAAAGACAAACACTTGCCACGTAGGACAAAGACCAATGTGAATTGTAAGAATACCCGTGCCGTTGGCACTACTACAGAATACTTTTTCAATTAAAGCTATAAAAATCCAAGATCTAGGGTTCTTAAACCCAACTCATGTAATCAAGAACAACAACATAAACCAATCGAATCTGATAAAAAAGGGTTCAAAATTTACTTTTTTGGAGTGAAGAGGAAAGTGTCGTGGAGGTCTAGAGTAAAATGCATCTTCACACTTTTACAAACCTGAAAAAAAAAAAAAAAAATCAAAAAGTAATCCATCAAAACAAAAGACCCCAAATCACAAAGAACAATCATAAAAACCCTTACTTGAGAGGGAGAAAACTCACCAACTATTCGAGATTCGATCGAAAACCCCAATGGGTATATCTCTTTTGCCCTAAATTTCACTTTGGGGATCTCTTTCACCTTTTGTATGGAGCGATTTGGTCTAAAAAGGTTGGAGTAAAATTCATCTTCACACCTTTACAAACCTGGAAAAAAAAATCAGAAAGTAACCCATCAAACAAAAGACCCCAAATCACAAAGAACAATCATAAAAACCCTTACTTGAGAGAGAGAAAACTCACCAACCAATCGAATCTGATAAAAAAGGGTTCAAAATTTACTTTTTTGGAGTGAAGAGGAAAGTGTCGTGGAGGTCTAGAGTAAAATGCATCTTCACACTTTTACAAACCTGAAAAAAAAAAAAAAGAATCAAAAAGTAATCCATCAAAACAAAAGACCCCAAATCACAAAGAACAATCATAAAAACCCTTACTTGAGAGGGAGAAAACTCACCAACTATTCGAGATTCGATCGAAAACCCCAATGGGTATATCTCTTTTGCCCTAAATTTCACTTGGGGGATCTCTTTCACCTTTTGTGTGGAGCGATTTGGTCTAAAAAGGTTGGAGTAAATTGCATCTTCACACCTTTACAAACCTGGAAAAAAAAAATCAGAAAGTAACCCATCAAAACAAAAGACCCCAAATCACAAAGAACAATCATAAAAACCCTTACTTGAGAGAGAGAAAACTCACCAACTGTTCGAGATTCGATCGAAAACCCTCAATGCGTATCTCTCTTTTGCCCTAAATTTCACTTGGGGGATCTCTTTCACCTTTTGTGTGGAGCGATTTGGTCTAAAAAGGTTGGAGTAAAATTCATCTTCACACCTTTACAAACCTGGAAAAAAAAATCAGAAAGTAACCCATCAAAACAAAAGACCCCAAATCACAAAGAACAATCATAAAAACCCTTACTTGAGAGAGAGAAAACTCACCAACTGTTCGAGATTCGATCGAAAACCCTCAATGCGTATCTCTCTTTTGCCCTAAATTTCACTTGGGGGATCTCTTTCACCTTTTGTGTGGAGCGATTTGGTCTAAAAAGGTTGGAGTAAAATTCATCTTCACACCTTTACAAACCTGGAAAAAAAAAAATCAAAAAGTAACCCATCAAAACAAAAGACCCCAAATCACAAAGAACAATCATAAAAACCCTTACTTGAGAGAGAAAAAACTCACCAACTGTTCGAGATTCGATCGAAAACCCTCAATGCGTATCTCTCTTTTGCCCTAAATTTCACTTGGGGGATCTCTTTCACCTTTTGTGTGGAGCGATTTGGTCTAAAAAGGTTGGAGTAAAATTCATCTTCACACCTTTACAAACCTGAAAAAATAAAAGAATCAGACAGAAACCCATCAAAACAAAAGACCCCAAATCACAAAGAACAATCATAAAAACCCTTACTTGAGAGAGAAAAAACTCACCAACTGTTCGAGATTCGATCGAAAACCCTCAATGGGTATCTCTCTTTTGCCCTAAATTTCACTTGGGGGATCTCTTTCACCTTTTGTGTGGAGCAATTTGGTCTAAAAAGGTTTCAAGTGAGTGAGTGAGGTGTTGAAGTCAAGAAATATAGAGTGAGATGAAGAAAGATGGAAGCAAGAAGAAGAAATATAGGTTTCAAAAAAAAAAAAGATGGAGAAACAGGAAGCAAGAAGATGAAGCCTGTGGAGAAGAGGGAGAGAAGATGGAGTGAAGAGGAAAGTATCGGGGGTTTAAATTTTCACTTAAGCTCTGCCAAATACATAACTTGTGCCACGTGGGATATACAAAAAGACCTATCTGAATTGTAAGTGAAACTATTATATTTAGTTTGTTTATCCTACTTGAATTGTTCCCCAACAATTAGCAAGTGAAACTATTATCAAAGAACCATGTATTGAACCTGGCTATCTGATCAAATCATATGATAACTAACAAATTGGTGAAGAAAATTTAGAGCCTCAGAGATGGAGGGAAAGAGAGAAAAAGGGAGGGGTGATCAACTTCTCACTTGTTTGATTATCTTACTTCAATCATCTGCATGCTAAGTTCTAGACATCTGACACACTCCCTTAATGATTATATCCCATGATCCTCAAATATTTAGTTTGTTTATCCTACTTGAATTGTTCCCCAACAATTAGCAAGTGAAACTATGTATTGAACCTAGCTATCTGATCAAATCATATGATAACTAAGAGCTGATGAACAACACAAATTGGTGAAGAAAATTCAGAGCCCCGGAGATGAAGGGAAAGAGAGAAAAAGGGAGGGGTGATCAACTTCCAGGTGCAGCTCTCACAAATCATGTGAAGTCTCCTAGTGTGTCCTCTCCAATATATTTTCCATAAGCTTAGTCATTGGTTCTAGTGTAACTAAATGTAATGAACATGCATACTTGTATGCACTTGCTCAAGTATGGATGAGTTAAAATCTTCTGCTAAGTAAATTCTCTGACATCACATGCTTGTGTTTATACAACTTTGGATTGGTACTAAAGTGGTTCATACTCAGTAGCAAAGGCTTATAAATTCGTTTATAGATTTCAGGATACTTCTCAGCCTTCTTCCTCCTGCAGACCTATGAACATAGGTCTACTTAAATTTTTTTGGAAGGCTAATTTCCAGAAAGAATCGTAATGTTATGCTGGAACATTCTAACAGGTATCTTACCTACTGCTCAAAAACTAAATAATCATCATATCAGAAATTTAGGAAGAACAACACACAGTAGCAGCTTCAGGATCTTCGAGAAAGGGACTGGATTAGATTGGAACTGTCCTTTGCCTTATGCCCTCATTTTAACTGCTATGCTATTGCAGGATTGGATCAGTGGTTGAGCAGGTATTAAAATTTTTTGGCTTTGTTCAGATACATGAATGGATCAAGCAATGTTAAAGCAAACTACGTCATATATCAAAAGAAAAGGACAGGAGTTTTTGATTATCGATTGAAAAAACAAAAACAATTTTCATTATTATACCCATACTCACAAGTTCGAATGGGTAGTGGTATCCTTCATTCGGAATCAAACCCAAAGCATACCAAAATCAGAATCAAACCCAAAAGCATACCAAAATCATAATCAAACAAAAATCAAATACCTAAACAAATAAACTGAACAACAAAACTGAATCAACAAAAACTCACCTGAAATTCTCTCTGTATGCTGATGTTGCTGCTGAGCAAGAGAGAAACAGATTGAAGAAAGTAGCAGAAGAGCAAAATCCCAAATCGAAATCTTCATTTTTGTGATGGAAAACCCAATCAAATCTCGAAAACAAAGATTCGGTTTTAGAATGGGTAGTGATATCCTTCATTCAGACCAAAATCAGAATCAAACCTAAAGCATATCATGCATATATCAAACAAAAATCAAAGCCCTGCGAAGAAGAAGATGGAGAAGCAGGAAGCAAGAAGATGAAGCCCTGTGGAGAAGAAGAAGAAGAAGATGGAGAAGAGGGGGAGTGAATCGAAGAG
This sequence comes from Berberis thunbergii, assembly GCA_003290165.1. Lineage (NCBI taxonomy): Eukaryota > Viridiplantae > Streptophyta > Magnoliopsida > Ranunculales > Berberidaceae > Berberis > Berberis thunbergii. The sequence goes on from QNQO01001869.1 coordinate 202,546, forward strand.
AAACCCTTGGTAGAGGATTTGAGAGTGAATGGTGAAAGGAAAGGAAAGGAAAGGAACAAACCCATGAGGATTTAAGTTCTGCCAAAGACAAACACTTGCCACGTAGGACAAAGACCAATGTGAATTGTAAGATAGACTAGTGTAACCCGTGCCGTTGGCACTACTACAGAATACTTTTTCAATTAAAGCTATAAAAATCCAAGATCTAGGGTTCTTAAACCCAACTCATGTAATCAAGAACAACAACATAAACCAATCGAATCTGATAAAAAAGGGTTCAAAAATTTACTTTTTTGGAGTGAAGAGGAAAGTGTCGTGGAGGTCTAGAGTAAATGCATCTTCACACTTTTACAAACTGAAAAAAAAAAAAAAAAAATCAAAAAGTAATCCATCAAAACAAAGACCCCAAATCACAAAGAACAATCATAAAAACCTTACTTGAGAGGGAGAAAACTCACCAACTATTCGAGATTCGATCGAAAACCCCAATGGGTATATCTCTTTTGCCCTAAATTTCACTTTGGGGATCTCTTCACCTTTTGTATGGAGCGATTTGGTCTAAAAAGGTTGGAGTAAAATTCATCTTCACACCTTTACAAACCTGGAAAAAAAAAATCAGAAAGTAACCCCATCAAAACAAAAGACCCAAATCACAAAGAACAATCATAAAAACCCTTACTTGAGAGAGAGAAAACTCACCAACCAATCGAATCTGATAAAAAAGGGTTCAAAATTTACTTTTTTGGAGTGAAGAGGAAAGTGTCGTGGAGGTCTAGAGTAAAATGCATCTTCACACTTTTACAAACCTGAAAAAAAAAAAAAAGAATCAAAAAGTAATCCATCAAAACAAAAGACCCCAAATCACAAAGAACAATCATAAAAACCCTTACTTGAGAGGGAGAAAACTCACCAACTATTCGAGATTTCGATCGAAAACCCCAATGGGTATATCTCTTTTGCCCTAAATTTCACTTGGGGGATCTCTTTCACCTTTGTGTGGAGCGATTTGGTCTAAAAAGGTTGGAGTAAATTGCATCTTCACACCTTTACAAACCTGGAAAAAAAAAATCAGAAAGTAACCCATCAAAACAAAAGACCCCAAATCACAAAGAACAATCATAAAAACCCTTACTTGAGAGAGAGAAAACTCACCAACTGTTCGAGATTCGATCGAAAACCCTCAATGCGTATCTCTCTTTTGCCCTAATTTCACTTGGGGGATCTCTTTCACCTTTTGTGTGGAGCGATTTGGTCTAAAAAGGTTGGAGTAAAATTCCATCTTCACACCTTTACAAACCTGGAAAAAAAAATCAGAAAGTAACCCATCAAAACAAAAGACCCCAAATCACAAAGAACAATCATAAAACCCTTACTTGAGAGAGAGAAAACTCACCAACTGTTCGAGATTCGATCGAAAACCCTCAATGCGTATCTCTCTTTTGCCCTAAATTTCACTTGGGGATTCTTTCACCTTTTGTGTGGAGGCGATTTGGTCTAAAAAGGTTGGAGTAAAATTCATCTTCACACCTTTACAAACCTGGAAAAAAAAAAATCAAAAAGTAACCCATCAAAACAAAAGACCCCAAATCACAAAGAACAATCATAAAAACCCTTACTTGAGAGAGAAAAAACTCACCAACTGTTCGAGATTCGATCGAAAACCCTCAATGCGTATCTCTCTTTTGCCCTAAATTTCACTTGGGGGATCTCTTTCACCTTTTGTGTGGAGCGATTTGGTCTAAAAAGGTTGGAGTAAAATTCATCTTCACACCTTTACAAACCTGAAAAAATAAAAGAATCAGACAGAAACCCATCAAAACAAAAGACCCCAAATCACAAGAACAATCATAAAAACCCTTACTTGAGAGAGAAAAAACTCACCAACTGTTCGAGATTCGATCGAAACCCTCAATGGGTATCTCTCTTTTGCCCTAAATTTCACTTGGGGGGATCTCTTTCACCTTTTTGTGTGGAGCAATTTGGTCTAAAAAGGTTTTCAAGTGAGTGAGTGAGGTGTTGAAGTCAAGAAATAGTAGAGTGAGATGAAGAAAGATGGAAGCAAGAAGAAGAAATATAGGTTTTTCAAAAAAAAAAAAAGATGGAGAAAACAGGAAGCAAGAAGATGAGCCTGTGGAGAAGAGGGAGAGAAGATGGAGTGTAAGAGGAAAGTATCGGGGGTTTAAATTTTCAACTTAAGCTCTGCCAAATACATAACTGTGCCACGTGGGATATACAAAAAGACCTATCTGAATTGTAAGTGAAACTATTATATTTAGTTTGTTTTCCTACTTGAATTGTTCCCAACAATTAGCAAGTGAAACTATTATCCAAAGAACCATGTATTGAACCTGGCTTATCTGATCAAATCATATGATAACTAACAAATTGGTGAAGAAAATTTAGAGCCTCAGAGATGGAGGGAAAGAGAGAAAAAGGGAGGGGTGATCAACTTCTCACTTGTTTGATTATCTTACTTTCAATCATCTGCATGCTAAGTTCTAGACTTGACACACTCCTTAATGATTATATCCCATGATCCTCAAATATTTAGTTTGTTTATCCTACTTGAATTGTTCCCCAACAATTAGCAAGTGAAACTATGTATTGAACCCTAGCTATCTGATCAAATCATATATAACTAAGAGCTGATGAACAACACAAATTGGTGAAGAAAATTCAGAGCCCCCGGAGATGAAGGGAAAAGAGAGAAAAAGGGAGGGGTGATTCACTTTCCAGGTGATCCCTAGCTCTCACAAATCATGTGAAGTCTCCTAGTGTGTCCTCTCTCAAT
>QNQO01001870.1:0-179882 GCA_003290165.1 Berberis thunbergii
GAATTTGAAAACCGGTTCGGTCGATTAACCGAATTTAAATCAATTTTTGCCCACCCCTAATTTTTCGTGTGTGTATCCAGAGTGGAGTGGATGGTCCCCACCCCGCCACCTCCCTTCCCTCGCCCGTTTCCTCGCCATTTAGAATTTCTCTTGGGTAAAATAAATTTTGATACTCATTAAAGTCGTTATTGAATGTTGGCAACTTGGAATATATGGTTCATGGTAAAGGATTTGATTACTTATTAGTTATCTCATATTTTGAATGCTAGTCATTTATCTAATTGTAAATTATGTTTTATCATGTTGAAAATTTTGTTGAGATTGATAATGGCAGGTGTGTTCATAATATTTTACTAGAAGTTAGTAAATTTGACCTCAAATAATTACCATATTTTTCTAATTCGTAATAATTTATTTGGAAATTGATGGTGAATTGATCATAGGTTTTATGTTATTAGTGATAAATTGAATACACTACTTTATTGTTGAGAAAGGAGTTTCTTTGACCTTGAATGAAATAAATGTTATTACTCTTTCAACATAAGTCATTATCAAATTTAAAACAGAGAATTCTTCATTCCTTATTGGGAATATTCTAATAAGCAAAAGGAAAGTAGCATTCAATTTTGAGCAATTCTACGGTGCTTGGTTCATGTCTGGATGGTACCAGGTACGTGTAAATTGATGATGTTGCAACCTAATTTATGTGCAAGACTTTTAAACCTGAAAAAAAAATTGAAAGAGTTAGGGCTCAAAAACACAAAATCAATAAGGCTCAAAACGAACGGCAAAAGTTCCACTCCCACTTCCCGTCACCAGTCGTTCTCCTCCCACCTCCCGTCACCATTCGTCTCTTTCAAAGTTTGCCACGTCACCAATTTACAGATGCTTAAGTATCATCCAAGCATGAATCAGGCACTCTCGAACTCGGCAGTATAGAATTTTTGTTCTATTTTTGCTATTTGCAACTGTTGGCAGTCATTGTTATTATTTATTAAATAAATGCACATAATAAACTGACAACCCATTTATATTTTATAAATTAGTGAGCATTATTGGATAATACATCAAATAATAATGTAGTTTAAAGTATCATTAGCATAGAGCCAAATAATAGGATTTTTGTTCTGAATTGTAAAAAACTCTATGTTTGCAACAATGAATGAAACAAGTCCTTCTATCAATCTATCTATATATATCTTACCCTTTTTTTTGGCATGTCTTCTTGAAAAGTTGAACATCAGGTCTTCAAGCTATCATTGTTCCCATTTCTAAGATGATGAAGGGTAGAGAGCTTGACCTGACGTCAGTCTAGCGCTTCTGACATGGTTCTCCTAGAATTTGGGATTGTTTTTTTCCAACAAGTTTGCAATGTTTTGAGTTTTGACAGAAAATAATGATTTCAATATCCTGCAGTAGAGTAGAGAAACTCTCATTTAACTTTACTGTTTAGGAAACTTACAATAAAAAGGGAAGACTGTTTCAACCTTGAATCAATGTATTCAATTTTGAATAAAAAATTCTTAAGAGTTTAGGGCCTGGGCGCAACCCCTAGTGCCAAATTCACCACCAGGGGAGGATTCCCTGCATATTTTTATGATAGGGAATCTCCTCAAGATCTTTCAGAAAAACTCATTAAGAGCTTTTCAAGAATTCAATAACTCCTCAAAATCATCTCAAGAACTCGAGATCTCCTCTTTCTCTCCTAAAATGTGTAGGAGAGCCTCCCCTAACACGGATGCTGACTCTTGGGGCTTGATACTCTAGATAACATTAATTTTGAATTAGAGCCATTGTTTTACCAATACCCTTAAGGGGTTGAACTCTCTTAATTATTATTCCAAAATTTATGTTTTGGGTGAATTTTTGGGTCTGTTTGGTTGCATGAAATTTCTTGAATTCGATTTCGATGCATACCCTTGGATTTGGATTCCCACGAGTAGTGAGAAAACAGTCTTATAAAAAATCGATTTTCTATTAGTAAATAGCTAACCAAACAATGAAGATTGCCATAGCAAGGGAAATGAAAACATACCCTTAGTTAGTTTTGGTTTATTCAAATGACTAACCAAACATACCCCTAGTTATTTTGTTCGAAATATTAGAAAATCAGGTTTTTGAAATCAAGGCGACGTGGGCGTAATCTTGAAAGAATAATGAAATCCCCAAAGTATTTATATGTATCTCAAGGTTGTAAAAACATCTTCTAATGATGTCACATCATCCTGATTGTAGAACCTGATTATCTAGCCTCACTCTATTTTGCAAAATTAAAAATCTACATTTTGTGAAATATAAGATAGTTTTCAAGAAATTGAGACCATTATTGGATTATGAGTAAAACACAAACACCCCATTAGATCATCAACCATAGTCAGCAATTAAAATTTATCTATTAACATAAATTAATTAATCCAAGGTTGTTTTGGTGTAGTTTAACTTTCACATGACCAGTTACGGAATATTATTATGTTAGTATGCCACATTTATGCATATAAATTATCATATTACGCAACAATTTGTCTTTGTATAACCAAGTGAAATATACGCCGTTGAATGTAAGTATATCCAATGTATACATAAATGCCACACATTTGTTGAGGTTTTACGTATAAAAGTAACTTCGTAAAAACTTATTAAATACCTCCCCCCTTCTTAAGGGATCTGAATATGTTGGGTCTCGTAAAAGCGCGCAACACAAAGAGCGGAAAATTGCTATCAATCAAGGTTTAGGAAAAATCGAGCTTAGGTATTTGGTGCATCAAACGCCACTAATATATAATCCATGTTTGTATTATAATGATTTATGAAAAAATTATACATCAAAGTTCAACAACTATATATGCTACCAACTTAATTTTTTTTTTAATTTCGATAATTATTCTTATAATCATTGTGCTTTAATAATCATTTTGTAGTATTATGATTTAAAATGCACTTTGTCAATTGGCATGGCTAGCCTACCATAATTAATTAAGCATTATGTATCTATAAATGATCATCAGATGTTGCATTTGCTTTTTCATGTTGCTAGCCTTTGATGGAAATGCACCAATGAGTTTGAGGCTTGTCATAAAAATTTCCTTATCGCTTCCTATGACATGAAAAAGGATCATTCATATTCCATCTCTGATAATGTCAATCTTGTTTATAAGGCTTTCTTTCAAATGAAATATTGTCGCAAAAAAAAAAAAAAAAAAAAGGATGGATGACAATCAAAATTGACTTGTCCAAAACTTATGACCGAGTTGAATAGTCATTTTTCCTCCAAATTCTTAAACAATTTGGTTTTTTTTTTTTTGGAAATTGAGCGATTTTGGTTTTGCTGACAATTGGATACAACTTATTGAACTATGCATATCAACATCCTCTCTGAGAGTACTTCTTAATGGCTCACCCCTTGAAAGAATCAAACCCACTAGAGGTATTCGCCAAGGAGACCCCTTGTTTCGATATTTATTCATTATCGTCGCAGAAGCACTTTCCCGTTTATTAGCTCGAGCTGAGGCTAATAGTGATCTTAAAGGTATCCAACTTCGACGATGTTCACCGTCCATCAGTCACCTTTTTTATGCAGATGACGCTTTTCTGTAGAGTTTCACTTGCGGAGGCTCATTTAGTCAAGGATATTCTTTCTGATTATTGAGAGGGCAAGCAGTTAATCGATAAGTCCTATGTCTTTTACAGCTCTAATGTTCATCCAAAACATACCAAAATAATTAACCGGATTCTTGGCTCTAAGCTGTATAACCCTAAGGACAAATATTGGGTTCTCCTCACCTTCTTTTGAATAAGAAAACCATAGACTTCCAATTTCTGGTGGAAAAAATCAATAGCAAATTGTCCTCTTGGAAGTCTAAGGTACTGTCTCAAGCGAGTATGACTCTCATGATCAAATTTGTCATCCATTCCATCTCAGTTTATAATATGCAAATCTTTCTTCTTTCCACTTCAGTCACCACTCAATTGACAATCTGGCTCGTAATTTCTGGTGGAATGACAATGAAAATGGGAAGACAAAACATCTGTGTACTTGGGAACAAGTTGCCCGTCCTAGCCATATGGGAGGTCTTAATATCCCACCGGTAAGACTCAAAAACTTGGCACTCAAAACTAAACATGTTTGACAAGCTATAGTGCAACCACTCAACCTTTGTATTGCCCAACTTAAAGCCATTTATTTTCGCAACAAGGATATCCTTCAACTTTCCAAACCCCCCAACATAGCCTCCTTTTGCTTGGCGAGGCAATCTTGCGGCCTTCAAAAAATGAAAAATCATCTAATTTGGCAAAAACACTTGGGACCTCTGGATATGGGACGTCAATCACCAACCCCAATGGTATGAAGACATTATCTCATCTTTATTTTCACAACATGTGGCAAAAGATATTATGAATATCGTCATTCGCCTTTCCACCGCTCACCTTAATCTGGAATTTTGAATTTTTGACAAACACGACCTTTTCTCTGTTAAAAGTGTCGCCAAGGCCTTTGTTCTTTCAAATCGGAAAACTTCAACTTCTAAACCCATGCCATGCTTCTTCCTCCTAAAATCTTGAGAGAACTTTAGCGGATCAAGGCTCCTGTTACGACTATTATCTTCTTGTGGAAAGTTTTTCGAAATTTGTTGCCAACCTTGTCCAACTTAGCCCGAGGTCATGTTCCGGTGGATAATTGCTGCAAATTTTGTCATAGCCAGATTGAGGACATTGAACACCTCTTTTTTCTTTGTCATGTGATACAATGACTCTGGCTTCTCACCCTCTTCCCTCTAAATTGGGGAAGAGCTAACCTCCCTAACCAATCGGTTAGTGTTTTCTTACGTTCCTTTGGGAAACTGTGGGGGCTCATCCCCTCAACCAAGATTAGATGCTATCTCAATTAAATGGTGGTCATTTTTTCTATCTAGCACTTTCGAAATGACATGATATTTAGAAAACACAAGTTCTCCAACCAGAATTTGTCGAGATCATCAACCACACATCGTTAACATGGCAAAAACAGTGGTTCCTCACTTCTCAACTAACCATCAAACTGACCAAACCAGTTCCTTATACCATGTCCTTGAAAATGCAATATGCGTTATCAAACCCCTGACAGTAGTAAACCCTTCCTCATACCCTCTATCAGAGGAACAAAGATCCAGAATTCACACTATTCATGACCAACTTAGGGCTGCTAGGGATCATAGACTTAACTCTATGGCTCAACCAATTCCTAACATTCTTGCCCATGATATGATTGTTGTATCTTATGATGCCCTTTTTTTTACATCCACTCAGCAAGGAGCTTTTGGTGTATTTGCGGTTGACGCTTTTAGGAGGGTGCGTACTAGATTGGCTGATACGATTTCGGGTCGGGTTACAGATAGTACCATGGCTGAATGTTTTGCTGTTGAAGCTGCTCTACTACTTGTACATGCAATAAATTGGACATCTGAATTGATCATAGGAGATTATGGAAATTTGCACACTCTTTTGTAGTCTGAGATGGGGGACCAACGTGTAGACTTGAGGTGGATGTGGCGGCCTATAGTCTATAGCATCCAGTCACTATTATCATGTCTACATCTTGTAACTTTATTGATCTCTTAATCAGGAAGCACATAACTTGGCTTCTATTGCAGGACATCATTTACGTAACCATATTAGTTATATATAATATTTGGCAGGATGACTTAAAAAAAAAGGATCATTCATAAAATGCAAGCAATATATACATTGATCACATAAAAATAATATCGAAAATACTAGGAAAACAGGTTGTTGCAATCAGATTTTGCAATCAATGTGACGTAGCATGATCTTGAAAGAATGATAAAATCTCCAAAGTGTTTATATCTATCTCGAGGTTGTAAAAAACCTCCTCTAATAATACCACATCATCCTAATCGCAGAACTTGATTCCCTAACCTCACTAAAAACAATATAACCATGTGTGCACTAATTTTTTTTTGTTTGTTTTAATACTCGTAAGTTATTTTTTTTTAATTTCTATAAAATCACTACCCACTTCCCCTTCACTTATGATGTATTGAATAAAAAAATACTAAATATACCTGCATGCATAGACACACTTGGTTTTAATAGAAGGTCTTCTTGGAGTCACACATTGATTTGGGCCGAACCACGGCCCATTAAGTGACATCCATTTCCTGTAATATAAAATATGATAATGTACTTCATCATGTACTACAAACATTGCCACAAAATGTTGTACTGCATAGTTTCAATGTGGACATTTCCATAGTACAACTGGTGAAGCTCCTTTATATAAGTTTTCAGCCATTCTTCTCCAAACTCAACAACAAACATACATTTAGTCATCTAATCTGGTGGTTAAGGGAAAATCTTTGGCGGGGGTGATGGTCACAATACTTTTAGATCGGACCGCACAATTGACGGATGGTGCGCGCACGCTTGTGTAGCATCCATCATGTAGTGTGTTTGTCCGATAAAAAGTCTTGTGTCCAACACCGCCGCCAAAGTTTACTCCTTCCGTGCTTCATTTTTTGAAGAAAACAAGTTTTGGCTGTACAAAAAAGGTAATGTTAAAAAAGATTTGGTTTTTGGTTTGCTTGCTAAAATGTTTGTGATTAATAATTCCTGTTTTTGCAAGAGGAATTTAAATTATGTTTCTTTGGCCAATGGTTCTATCTCAATTGTTAGAATTGTGACGGATGATATCATAAGTCAAAGTTCAAACTCTGTCGGCTACCTTTAATATATCAGTTAAAGAAGTATTCATGTTCAGTAGTATCATAAAGTCGATATACAATATACAACAGCGTGATTAGTGGCTATCATATTGTTAAGGTGGGCTGAGAGTAGCACGAGTGCAATGTGTCCGTTTATATCTCATGGACTAGTTAGACTTTGCCTTCAGGTTAAAATAAAAACTGTTCACAATTTAAGCATTTTCATTTCTATGCTCGAGAGTTGAGACATTATATATTCAATTCAATTCAATTCATCAGTTTATTATGACAAAACATTTCATTAATTTGGACTGATTTTTAAATATAAAAGAAAGCGTTCCCTATTTGTGCATCCACTGCCTAATCATTTAAAAAAAAGGCTCATATTTTTCAATCATTGAATGTGAGATTGGAAGAAACCCAAACAATTTACAAATGAACAATTGGAAGAAACCATAAACCGGCATAAACCATTTGGGCATCAAGCACATCCATCACCAGCCCATTAAAAACACATAAACTCTCTGTCTTAAAAATCCAATCTTACGGTCAAGAATCACCCATCACCTATTACAACCTAATCATGTATATGTCTGATTTAGTTTTAAAAATTAGGGTTTTGGAGGCGATGAAATTGGGCAGGTTAATCGGGAAGAAAAACAACCTGCCTGAGTTTGGTGTATTCCCCACCTTTTCCCTCCAATTTGAAAATATATTCTGGACCAATTTTGATTCAAAACCCTAAATGATGAACACCTATTCTTCTTTTTCAATCTAACTTCACTTCTCGTCTCTCTTTCAGTCAGAACTGTTAAAACATTGTGCACATGTTAAAATTTTATTTAAAGTTTTTGGATATAGATTGAAAGGTTGTAAATAAAGTATACCCATCTTACTTGTACCTATTGGAGTGTTGTGGATGCTCTGATTCAAACCCAATCAGACCTATTGGAGATTTTGATTTTGTCGATGCTCTGATCTAATCTCAGCTCATCTTGTGCAGCTGACATTCATAATTCAGTAGGAGTTTTTCGATTATGTTCCACTTCATATAAAACTAGAGGAATTCTAGGTGTCAAAGAAACCAGCGAGGAAATGAGCGAGGGGAGGGAGGTGGTGGGGTGAGAACCGTTCACTTCCCTCAGGGTGCGTGTCATCTTTTTTAGTGTGCTTATTTCGAGGGAAGTGAACGGTTCTCACTCCGCCACCTCCCTCCCCTCGCTCATTTCCTAGCTGGTTTCCTCGACACCTAGAATTTCTCATAAAACTAGGATTGTATAATAAAATTAAGATATCACCCATCAAATTAATTAATAGAATTTAGAAATAGAAAGTACATCGTTCCAAAGAAACTAAAATTCAAAATATTTAACTTTGCTATTTGACTCACTGAAAAACTGTTGCAACTCAAAGTTCTTGAATTGTGTACCGTGGAAATTTAGAATATATGGTTCACGGTAAAGAATTTGTTATCATGAGATAATATGCGTAGTTGAGTTTGATCATTGAATTATGTCATATTATGAGTATTTGTCATTTCTCTAATTGTAAATTATATTTTATTATATTGCAAATTGTTGAGATGGATAATGGTACGTGTCTTCATAATATTTTACTAAGGGTGTGTTTGGTTGCATGGAATTCTATGCCATGAAAATTCATGAGGGGATCACTATATTTTAGGCTAAATTGATATATCACTCCACATCCACCATTTGGTTTTGTGATCAATGGTGGGAATGAAAGTCCCATGAACATGAGAATCACATGCCTTAGGGGCCAAGGAGTGAGATTTCCATGTTTATGGGACTTCCATTCTCACCACTGATCACAAAATCAAATGGTGGTCAAATGGTAAATGTGGAATGATATATCAATTTAGCCTAAAATATAGTGGTTCCCTCATGAATTTCTATGACATATGATTACATGCAACCAAACACACCCTAAGAGTCAATAAACTTAATCTCAAATGATGACCATATTTCTCTGATCGATCATAAGTTTTATGTTATTTACAGGTGATAAATTGAGGACACTAACCTTCGTGTTGGGAAAGGAGTTTATGATCTTGAATGAAATAAATGTTATTACTCCTCACTTAAGCCGTTATCAAATTTAAAACCGAGAAATCTTCATTCCGTATTATTGTGAATATTCTAATAAACAAAGAAAAGTAGCATTCTATTTTTGCTATTTGCAACTGTTTGGCAGTCTTTTTATTATTTATTAAATAAATGCGCATAAAAAAATGATAACCCATTTATATTTTATAAATCAGTGAACATTATTGGATAATAAATTGTCAACTAAATAATGTGATTTAAGTATCATTAGCATAGAATAGGCTTTTGTTCCGAATTGAAAAAAAAAAAACTCCTCTATGTTTGCATGTCTATTCTAGGCTTTCTTTGAGCTTTGCTACAGAACGAGGGAGGGAGCGAGGGAAAGTTGAAGACCAAGTCTTCAAGCCATCCTTGTTATCTTTCTTGTTTTTCCAACCAAGTTTGCAATGTTTTCAGTTTTGACAGAAAATAATGATATTTCAATTTGAGTTATTCTAGCTGTCGAGGAAAGGGGTGAGGGGGTGGGTATTATTACCACTCATTTCCCTCAAAATTCATACAGTTGTGCATCTCAAAGGCACATGTGACCGCTCACCCCCTCGCCCGTTTAGAATTTTCCTTCCAATTTCCTGCAGTAGAGTAGAGAAACTCTCACTTTACTGTTCAAAAAACTTACAAGTTACAATAAAGAGGGAAGACTGTTTAATACTCCCCTTTAGCGCAATGGCTGAAAAATATCTCAGCTGCTAGGTGAGAATTGAACCTATGACCTTTTCGAACCAAAGCTCTAATTTCATGTTAAATTGACAACTTTTCTAAAAGTTTAAGCTAATAGAGAGCATTTTCTGCCATCCACGCCATTGAGATTAGAAGTTCACTCCACTATTTCATAGACCCTGACCTTGATATATACTAAATATGCTCTATCTATTAACTTAAGCTAATAGAAAAGTTGACAATTTAATATAAACTCTATTAATTATTATGACTAATATTCCCAATTTTATGTTTTGGGTGAATTTTAGTTATTTTTTTTTATTCAAAAGGTTCCATACAGGTTCATGCTATAAGTTTTACTTGAGAGGCATACAAATTCGTAAGGTTGTTTGTCTTTGTTTCAAAATGTAAGGTCTGAATTTTATGAAATATAAGACAGTTTTCAAGAAATTGAGACCACTAATTGGATTATGAGGAAAACACAAACACCCCATTAGATCATCAACCATAATGAGGTTTCATGTAAAAGTAACTTCATATTGAAAACATCATTAACTTGTTAAAACCTGTTAAATGCCTCCACCTTCTTAAGAGCTCTGAACATGTTGGGTCTGGTAGGAGTGCGCAACACAAAGAGGAGAAAATTCCTCTCAATCAAGGTTTAGGAAAATCGAGCTTAGATGTTTGATAAAAATTGAATAAACACGCATGCATAGTTGGGATTTAATGGAAGGTCTTGTTAGAGTCACACACTGCTTTGGGCCAAGCCACGGCCCATTAAGTGACATCCATTTCCTGTAAGCTCGGCCCATTAAGTAACATCCATTTCCTGTAAAATAAAATATAATAATTTACTTCCTCATGTACTACGCAAAAACATTACCACAAATTTTTGTACTGCAATGTTACAATATCGACATTGCCGTAGTACAATTGTTGAAGCTCCTTTATATAAGTTTCCGGCCATTCTTCTCCAAACTCAGCAACACACATACATTTAGTCATTTGATCTTGTAGTTAAGGGAAAACCTTTGGCGTCGGTGATGGTCACAATACTTTTAGATAGGATCACACAATTGATGGATGGTCGGCACTTGTGTAGCAACATGTAATGGACTTGTCCAATAAAAGAGTCTTGTGTCCAACACCGCCACCAAAGTTTACTCCTTCCGTTCTTCATTTAGGATGGAAACCAATTTAGCAGTACAAAGGTAACGTGAAAAAGCATATCTTTTTTGGTTTGCATGCTAAAACTTTTGTCATTAATAATTGTTGTTTTTGTAAGGTAGAATTGTGACGGATGATATCATAAGTTTAAGTTCAACTCTGTTCAAAGAAGCATTCATGTTAGTAGCATCATAAAGTCGATATACAATATACAATATCGGCGATTAATGGATATCGTACTGTTAAGGTGTACAGAGAGCAGCACGAGTGCAATGTGTACAATTATATCTCATATATAAGTGATGGACTAATTAGACTTTGTTTTCATGTAAAAATAAAAATAAAAAAATAAAAAACCTTCACAATATAAACATTTCCATTTCTATGCTTAGAGTTGAGACACCATATATTCAATTCACTTCATCAATTTATTATGACAAAATACTTCATTAATTTGAAATGATTTTTAAATATAAAGGAAAATTTTCCTTATTCTTGCGAACACTGCCAAATTATTAAAAGAAAAATAGTGGTGCTTGACATGAATATTTTTCAATCATTTAATGACAGATTGAAAGAAACCAAATGAAGTTATAAATGAACAATCATTTAATGAAATATTTACAAAACTAGGAGTTGTTATCAATGTATCATAAAATTAATTTAGAAATAGAAATTACATCATAGTGAATGCAAAGAAACTACAATTCAAAATATTTAGCTTTGCTATATATAGTCTTCCTGTTTTTTTTTATCCAACTCTCTATAAAACCATGATTAACAGTAGGGAGGGTGCATAGAGGAGATGTTGAAGGAGATGCAATTGATCTTTCGAGGAATTGCCTTGATCTTGAATCAGCCAAGCAAAGTACAATTCGGCGCATACTTCTTGAGCAGATGGAGGTGGCATTGGCTTGAAATTTTGCAACTTCGAGTACTCTTTGATGAGGTGATACATGTAATCATACACCCTTTTCATATTCAAACTTGCCATCAAATCTCGTCTGCCTTTCCCTATTGCTTCAACATATTAAGTAGATAAACAAATTTCATGCAACATGATCCAAATAGAGTTGAGAGTTCGGTTAAAATATAATTTTAATTTAAGTTCACAATTGATTTCAGCATAGGTATAAAGAGTTCGGTTAAAATATACACAGTTGAATGTATGCAAGTATACACAATGTATAAAAAAAATGCCATACATTTGTTGAGATGTTGAGATTTCATGTATAAAAGTAACTTCGTAATAAAAACAGTGTTAACATATTAAAACCTGTTAAATGCCTCCACCTTATTAAGAGCTATGAACATTGTGACGACCCGCCTCCCGCACTGTACAGATACTGTCCGCTTTAGGCTACCATCCGGCCCGCACGACTTTAAAATGCCTTTGTACAATGAGGAGATGACCCTGCACATATAAAGATCATCAACCTCCCCTACCCAGGCGATGTGGGACTATGTTTCCCCTTGGTAGCTCGCCCAACTCCTCTTGGGATCCACGGGCCTGTTGGGCCTATTGGGCTCCAACCCTCACCCTCACCCTCCCCCTCAAGTCCGCCCACACAAGGGTCTCACAAACATGTTGGGTCTCGTAGGAGCACGCAACAGAAGGAGGAGAAATTGCTCTCAATCAAGGTTAAGGAAAATCGAGCTTAGATATTTGGTGCATCAAATCACCCCTAATTTATAATTCAATATTTGTATTATAATGATTTATGAATAAAATTATAGATCAAAGTTTCAACAACTATATATGAAACTAACTTAATTTTTTAATTTTGATAATTATTCTTATAATCATTGTGCTTTAATAATCATTTTATATTATTATGTTTTTAAAATGCATTTTGTCAATTGGCATGGCTAGCCCACCATAATTAATTAAGCATTATGTATCTATAAATGATCATCAGATGTTGCATTTGCTTTCTCATGTTGCTAGCCTTTGATGTTCCTCAGATGAATATAATTTGCAAATTTGTTGAAAAAGCGAGTCTAAGCCAATACATCTAACTTAGCGTAAAAAAAAAAAAAAATACTGAATATACGCGCATGCCTAGACAAACTTGGGGTTTAATGGAAGGTCTTGTAACTTGTTAGTGTCACACTTTGCTTTTGGGCCGAACCAAGGCCCATTAAGTGACATCCATTTCCTGTAAATTAAAATATGATAATGTACTTCCTCATTTACTACGCATAAACATTTCCACAAAATTTTGTACTGCATTTTTACAATGTGGACATTGCCATGGTACAACAACTGTTGAAGCTCCTTTAAATAAGTTTCCGGCCATTCTTCGCCAAACAACAACATACATACATTTAGTCATCTAATCTTGTGGTTAAGGGAAAGCTTTGGCGTCGGTGGTGGTCACAATACTTTTAGATCGGACCACACAATTGATGGATGGTGCGTGCACTTGTTGTGTAGTAACATGTAATAAGTTTGTGTGATAAAAGAGTCTTGTGTCCAACACCGACATCAAAGTTTCTCCTTCCGTGCTTCATTTATGAAGAAAACCAGTTTTGGCTGTACAAAGGTAATGTGAAAAAGCATTTCTTTTTTGGTTTGCTTGCTAAAAAAAAATTTGTGATTAATAATTGTTATTTTTTCAAGAGGAAGTTAAATTATGTTTATCTGACTAATGAATTACTAGCTCAGCTGATAGAAGAATTATAATGAATGTTGAGACAGCCTTTAACATATCAATCCGCCATTAGCAGCTATTGTACTGTTAAGGTGTAAAGAGAACAGCACCAATGCAATGCGTAGGTTTACATCTCATATGTAAATAATGGACTAATTACACTTTGCCTTCAGGTAAAAATAAAAAATAAAAAATAAAAACCCTTCACAATATAAACATTTTCATTTGCTTTGAGTTGAGACACCATATGTTAAATTCAATTTCATCAGTTTATCATGACAAAATATTTCATTAACTTGAAATGATTTTTAAATATAAAGAAACCGTTCCCTATTTGTGCATACACTTCCAAATTATTAAAAGAAAAGTAGCTTGAGATGAATATTTTCAATCATAATTTAATGAGAGATTGGAAGAAATCAAAAGAATTTACAAATTAACAATAATTTAATGGAAATCTATAAATTATTTGGGTTTTGTAGTCGGTGAAATCGGGTGTGCACGATTTTCGTGTCTTCACTGCAAATTTTTTTCCCTCCAATTCAAAAATATATTCGGGACCGATTTCAATTCAAAACCCTAGATAATGAAAAGGCTTATTCTTAAACGGTTAGAACATCGAACATTGGATGACGGATGTAAATTGAAAGGTTGTAAATAGAGTATACACATCTTAATTGTACACTTGGAGATGTTGTGGATGCTTAGCCCATCTGGTACGTTTTTTTGGTCAAGGCATTTTGTGCAATAGAAAGTACATCATTGCTCTTATAAAAAAAAATGTACATAATCGCAAAGAAACTACAGTTAATATTTAACTTTGCTGACTGACTGAAAATTCATTGCAACTCAAAAGTTCTATATAGGTTATGGAGCTGTCTGATTTTTCTCTACAAAAACCTTCTCCATTTCTTGAACATCACTGATAATCTTCCTGTTTTTTTGTATCCAACTCTCTATAACACCACGATTAGCAGTAGGGAGGGTGCATGGAGGAGATGTTGAAGGAGACGTAACTGATCTTTCAAGGAATTGCCTTGACCTTGGATCAGCCAAGCAAAGTACAGACTCGGCGCATACTTCTTGAGCAGATGGAGGTGGCATTGGCTTGAAATTTTGCAACTTCGAGTACTCCTTGATCAAGTGATACATGTAATCATACACCTTTTCCATATTCAAACTTGCCATCAAATCTTGTCCACCTTTCCCTATTGCTTCAGCCTATTAAGTACAAAAACAAATTTTATGCAACATGATCCAAATAAAGTTTGGTTAAAATATGGCTCTATGGATGGGATTGGGGTGAGACATACCTCTTTCGGGTTTGTATTACCCCATTGAACAGCAAATTTTACTGAGCGGCATAGGTTAGCACGAGAAACAGGCCAATAATTTTCTTTTGGTATGAGACCACGACTGAAGAAATCTTGGAATCGCGGAGATATCAATAATGGAAGTGAACCACAGGACAGAATGTATTTTAAACTCACTGACCAAGCAAATCCCTCTGCATAAATTCTGTACCTGCACAAACATTAACACTACTTTCAATTTTAATGATGTGTTTTTTTTCAATCCATTCAACACTATTTCCAAACTAAAATTTTGCGAATGAATCTAGTTGAACAAATTTAAAAAAAAAATGCTTGAAGCAGATAAACAACTCACCGATGTTTACACTGGTCTGCTAGCTTTGACTGGTTGTAACCTCCTTTAGCTTCTCGTGCCCAGTCCTGCATACAGAACCGCGTCCAGTTATAAGTTATACTGACCTTGAAAGCTATATCTCCTAACTGATGCAAGTAAACCATTATTACAACAGACCACCACAAACAAAGAAATGCTCTGCATCCCAAAACCACATACCAAGACACCAACTAATTAACTTTTAATGGTACTAACAAAGTTCTGGAACTCTGACCTGAATGAAAATCTCAGCACCCCACTTGGTAGAGTCGTTGCAATGTAGTAAGTCTGTACGAACAGAAGAACCAACATATGGGTTCCCTTTCCAGTAGGCAAGGTCCCTTCTCTCAACCCAGTTCAGAGAATCTGAGCCTTGTTTGATGCTTCTGAACTCCTCATCCCATGGTTGTATGTTTGTCTCCTGCCTTCATTGTTACAATACCACAAGTTACTATGTTTAGCCCAAATGCGAAAAGTAATATTTATATAATTATATTGATGGAAAGAAAATGTTTCAAAAGCACAAATGAGTCATGTTGAAATTTGTGATGTTATGCATTGATGAAATGCAACACCATGATGTGGACTCAAGCAATCCTATAGCTGGCCTAAGGAATCCTTAGTTCCTCCAATTATGTACCCAACACACTATCACTACTCAATGCATGATGAATTGATGATATATTGTTGCCTTACCAACCCCAAAATGACCAATCAGGAAATGGGATATCGAAATGCCCATCATCGGTGCAATAGCGAAATAACGGGGGTGGTGGCCACCTCTTCCCGGGCCTATACTTGGCGCGATTAATAAATGGCCTATCCATGCAATCAAACATCATATCAACATCAGGTACCATCCCTGGATACCTCCTCAAGAGCTGTAATAATCCCCATATAGTGAACATCATTCTTGTTTGTGTACATGAATAATAAAGCTCCGCATAAAGTCTTCCCCTAACGATTACAACTCGAAATGCGGCAAATCTCTGGGCTTCCATTAGTTGTGATTGAGAAATTCGAGATTGGACCCATGGCTCGAGATCTTGATGGATCCAGCCATAGAAAGATGGACACATTGTGTTGTTTGGGTGATGATGATGTTTATATGGTGGCTGGGTGTGGGTAGATAGACAAGAGAAGTAGGTGCATTCCATGAGTTTTAAGGCTCTGGTGTATGTGTTGTTTCCTTGTCTGAATACTAATGGTGCGAAGCCATGCCATGGTGTGTGATCCAAGTTATGGCCAGCAACCGTCTTGGTCTGATTCGCGATCTGAATTGCAATGTTGTCAACCTGTTTCAAGATGTCAGTCAATTCTAAGTTCATATTTCGATTTGACTTGCTTGTGCTAAAGTATCAGTAAATTGCAAGCCTCAAGGCATATAAGATAAGCCGAACAAGTGCATACTTCAGCTTGACTGAATGAGTTTTTGAACCTTACCTCAATGAGGATAAAAGATAACACAGAGAACAAGAGCACAAGCGAGATAACTGTAAATAGAGACGATTGTGGGCAATAGATGATAGCTCTAGTCCTTGACGATTCCCTCATTATCTTGATACAATATTTCATTCCTCAGTTTGATCTCTCTCCTTCTCTATAGAAACTTAAGGTTCTTCGCAAAGAAGGAGTAAAGAATCATCCATGAGTTATATGCACCAAATTGAGCACGACTTGTGCAGTTTCGGTTAATTAGGAATTACTGGAAAACTCATCACACAACATGTAAAGCATGCATCGACAGGAGGTGTACATAATAGACTAGAAGTAATTTGCATGTGAGAGAGCTTGTTGCCTGGTTTTACTGCAAACATACACATAGAAGGTGAGATTACTTTTGAAATTGATGCTGAATCTCCAGTTTTCTAGCAAATTGTCACACCTTTTACCACTATCGCCAGTATTTACTCCTGTCAGGTTCGGCTTTAGATGGCTAAGCTTCTGTTTTATAAGAATAATTCCATTATATCTAAAAGACTAAACTGCACTGATGTATTAACTTCGTAAAAAAATTTCCTTCTGTATAAGCCTCAAAAGCTATAACAAATTATCTCTGAGGAATGTAAACAACAATGCTAACAAGCAATCAAGCTCTTTGTATGATTCTACATAATCATTATGTTACACTAATGAAAACAGATTACAAAAACAAAGAAAAAGAAAGAAAGAAGCTATCAAGGTATTATGAACTGATTGATCTTGGTGTATTTGTGTACTGTCACCATTTGGATGTGGTATTATTGCTTGCCTTTTTTAGTATACATCTTCTCCATCTTCTGCACATCATTAATAATTTTATTTTTCTTTTGTATCCATTTCTCAATGAGATTATGATCCGCATGGGGAAGCATGCACGGATGAGACAACGACGGGGAGGTGCTGGATCTCTCCAGGAACTGTTTTTGCTTTGGATCGGCCAAACAGAGAACAGACTCTACACAAATTTCCTGGGCAGTGGAAGGAGGAACTGGTTTGAAATCTTGCAGCTTTGAGTACTCTGTGATGAGGTGATACATGTATTCATAAACCCTTTCCATAGATATACTTTCCATTAAACCCTGTCCTCCTTTACCAATGTTTTCAGCCTGTTCAACAAAGGGATATCAAATATAGCCAATTTATTGAACATGTTTAAATCGCTTACCAAAAGAGACCAAACAAATTGAAAAGTAGCTTGGAGGACAGAAAACAACACTTAAAAACTTAAAAGTACAATACGAAGGCAGGAGCTAAGATTTGGGAAAATATGGGTGAGCAGCAGCTGTGTTCTACATAGTAATATGATACTATCAATATGGGCGATCAGCTGTGTACTCTATAATGTCATACCGAACGCAACAAAGCGAAGCAAAGAAACAGAACCTCCAGTTCACAAACCAAATGAAGTTGCTCTAGGAAAATGAATAAATTACTATTGTAAATAAACGAAAAGAACTAGGAAGAAGAAACTACTAAGAATAAAATAGTCCAGAAAAAACACTACCAAGAAATAAGATAACTGCAGTGAATAGATTTACATAGAAAACCCCAGGTCAGGGAAAACCAGAGAACCACATAAACTCTAATGGAAACAAATGGTAAAAAGTGGAAATGCCCCTAGAACCCATCCGTTTAGTGAACAATACACAATTAGCACTTAGTTGAGGACCAGCACCGTTAGTTTCCAAAATACACATAGATAAAAAAATTGAGATACCTAAATCTACATCGCTTCTTCTTGCATCCCTCTACAAACTTTTCAATTGTTTATTGACCAAAAACAGGCGTTCTGAAACTGATTTTGGTCGAGTGAAGTGAGACATTGCTGTTTAACTGATTTTTACCCATCTTACGGCATGCTATCCTTATTTAGGTGCTACTTAGTATACAACATTAAAGATAGATCGTGTCTCCTACAAATAATCATAGGTATGCATCTTTATTTCTTGGGAAATAATGCCAGTGCCGCATCCATCCCACATGAAAATACCAAAGATTGTATCACACATCCTGAACTCTTCAACAGACAGAACTCACTCATTTTCAGAACTTATAAATGCGATCAATGCTTTCGTTATAAGATCCGTTAAAAACTTCTTAAAAGCCTTGAAATATTATCATCATACTCCTTTCTTCCAAGTGCTGCATCCATATCATTCAAGTTTTGCTAATCCAATGATTT
This sequence comes from Berberis thunbergii, assembly GCA_003290165.1. NCBI lineage: Eukaryota > Viridiplantae > Streptophyta > Magnoliopsida > Ranunculales > Berberidaceae > Berberis > Berberis thunbergii. The sequence goes on from QNQO01001870.1 coordinate 18,653, forward strand.
CTTTTTCCCTAAAATGTTCACCTCGGATTACTTCAGAAAGGTGCTACTGAAACAAAGTGCACTTTAAAATAAGGAAATTGTATGATACTCTTATTTCCACAGTTCAGTTTGAATTTCTTAAAGCTGGCTGACTAAAATAAAGTGCGCACTTGCTACCAAAAGTATTTCTTTGGCTTAGAAGCTACCAATGTCCCCTGGAAACATGCCCACGATTTACTTCCGACATTGAATGGGTGTGGGCATGCTGCACAACTCTAGCCACTGAATGTTTTTTGCCATCTTTCCAGCACAGTGACTTTAAGTATTGCTAATGCTAACCATACTACTAAACATACAGTCAAGAACTGGATAGGCATCAAGTTTGCACATCAACAAAGAAACAAACGCATACCTCAGATGGGTGTGCATTGCCCCAATCAACAGCAGACTTTATAGACGAACAAAGATTGGCATGAGAGACTGGCCAATAATTTTCTTTTGGCAAGAGGCCGCGACTAAAAAAGTCTTCGTACTCTGGAGATATGATTAGAGAAGTAGAACCACATGACAAAATATATTTCAAACTCACTGACCATGCATAGCCCTCGGCATAGATTTTATACCTGCATATATAGAAAACCCACTTCAACATTTTTGAGGAATGAAGAACTAATAGTATAAAACATTGGCTGGATTCATGATATCAAGAGAATCAGGCATGTTATTCGGAAATCCCATATTTACTACCTCCAACTTACCGATGCTTACACTGGTTTGCTAGCTTGGATTCCTTGAAACCACTTTGCCCTTCTTTTACCCAATTCTGCATACATATGAACCAGAAAATTCAGAAAACAAGCTAAACCCTGTACTAGTAAGATAAATGTTTTACTAAAGAACAATAAAGTAAAAATCCTCGGAGCTCAAATGAATAACAGAACTAAACCTGGCGAACAATCTCTGCTCCCCATTTCTTAGGGTCATTACACTTTAGTAACTCGGAACGAATAGGACTACCAACATCAGGGTTCCCTCTCCAATATGCATTGGGCTGCCTCTTTGTCCAATTTAGAGCTTGGGAACCTTGCTGAATGTTTCTAAATTCTTCATCCCAGGGTCCTATATTTATTTCAGACCTGCATAACCAATTCAAATACGAAGTTAAAATTCTTTGTCAAGAAAGAAAAACTCGCATAAATCTCTTAAGGTTTTTTTTTTTTTTTTAAAAAATCTTGTTTAGCTGCTTCTTTGATTCATTATTTTTTACATTTTAGTGTTTTATTCCATGGCAATGGATCATCTCCGAACATCACAAATGTAGCAAGCATTTCTGAACATAATCTACACTATATCGACGACATTATCAGCCATGAAGAAAAATCATAACAATTGAATTGCTCAAACAAACTGCAAAAGCATAATTCAGCTAAGATAAATACCAAAACATAACAATCTAACCAAATTAAAAAAGAGAAAATAACTTCTTACCAGCCCCAGAATGACCAATCTGGGAATGGAATATCGAAATGATCTTTGGTAGTGCAATACCGAAACATCGGAGGTGGCGGCCACTTATCAGTTCCTTTCTTATACACATTACGACTAACCGAAGGCTTATCCATGCAATCAAACATCAAATCTACATCCGGAATCATTCCAGGATACTTCTTCAAGAGCTGCAACATCCCCCAAATTGTAAACATTAATCTACTCTGCACACAATCATAGTACAAATCCACATAAAGCCTTCCACCAACAATCACAACACGAAACGCAGCAGATTTCTGCGCTTCCATCAATTTTGATTGCGAAATCCTAGTCTCTACCCATGGTTCAAGATCTCTATGAATCCATCTATAGAAAGCCGGACACTTTTGATCATTTGAATTTTGAAAAAAATTCTGTCTGGGGTTTAAACCAAAAGTGTTTCCTAAACAAGCCAAGTAAGAACACTTGAACAGCTTGGACGCTTTTGAGTATGTACTGCCTTCGTTATTGAACTCTTTTGGTGGAAATAAATGCCATGGTACTGGACCTAAATTGTGTCCTGCTACAGTTTTCGTCCCGGTCACAATTCTACTAGCTATCTCATCTACCTGTTTAACAGAAATATATTTCAATATGCTATCGAAACATATTAATTCCAAACATACATGTCAATATGCAATGGAACATAGTAAATTCAAAACAAAATTCATTCACCTTGAAGAGAAGAATAGCTGCAGTCGAGAAAAAAACCAATAGAACGACGAAACGAAAGAGAGGAAACCGAGCACGATGATGGAGACCTGAGTGTATTCTTGAACCCATTTCTTGTTTCCTTCATCGATCGATGAAGAAGGAAGGTAAGCAAACTCTTGAAGTTGTTTAGTTTTGTTTAGTATTTACTTTGAATTGAATGATAGTGATGGTCTCTAATTTTCCTGAGTGTCTCGTTCATCCCAAGACGCCTTGTTTAGTCCATGAAGTAATTAACATAAGCCGTACGCTGTGGGCTATCGTGTTCGCACAAGTTGGTGAGCCTTAGATCTGGAACTACTTACATCCATGATTGTTTGTGTCACTTACAGTAAATGAAGGTAAGAGGGATGTTTCATTGTGACAGTATAAAGTTTGTGGTCTTTTATTCCTCACAGCAAGAATTCCTTTTTGACTTTTGATTACAAAATGGTAAAAAAGAATGAGGCACCTTCCAGCTCAGGGAATTTGGATGCCTTTTGAGGCCATCCTTCTTGGGGGGACATCATACATGTGAATTTAAAAAAAAAAAACACTAAATGTCGCTTTCCATTAAAGCATCACTACCATCCAAAGGATTGTGATTTTGAAAAGAAAAAAAGGTGAAAGAAATTTTTTTTAGGTTTTTTTTCGGTAAAATACAAAAATCATCTAGTAAAGTTTTCATTTTTTCTGATAATTTTTTAAAAAATGTTGAGACTCATTTTTGTAAATTTTGAGCTTTTTTTATTTTAATTATTTATTAATTTTTGAAACTATCCTTAATTTTCTAATTATCATTTCTTCTACTTATACATTGATTTTTAAACTATCTATTGATTTTCTAATTATATGTATTTTGATTTTCATTTAATGTGTTTAATATATTTATTTACTTGTATATTATTTTTTCATATATTTAATATACCCTTCAAATTCATTTTATATTTTATGTATTCTCGAAATTCTTACATTTTTTCTTTACATACCGAAACATTTTACGAAATATTTCTTAAAATTAGGATACCGAAATTAACTCGAAAAGCGAAATCAGAATCCTTACTATCACCAAAGAGTGTTTTCGCAAAATCTTGGTCGAAATCTTCATTTTTTGAAATTAAATAAAAAAAGGCAAAAAATATATTATATTTTTCGATGATTTTTTAAAATTTTGAGGTTTTTTTTTTCTAATATCATTTTTTCTACTTATATTTTGATTTTTGAAAGCACCATCTGATTTTCTAATTTTATATTGATTTCATGTTTGGTTCATTTTTTGGTATTTAGACTTAATTTAATGTGTATAATAGGTTTATTTACTTGCATCTTATTTTTTCAAATATTTTATATATCCTTAAAATTTATTGTATATATTTCATGTTTCCTCTAAATATTTACTTTTTCATTGTATATATTTCAAAAGATCAAAATTAACTCGAAAAATAAAATCACAATCCTCCATTACGAAGATGTTTTTTTTTTAATCAAGTGTTTTGAATCTTAAATTTGAATTAAAACTCAGAAACCATTCAACCATAGTGGATGCTCATAAAGCGTATAAAAAATGGAATGGGGTTTTAAGATGGCCATGTGTGACTCAATATTCCATATTGTTTTACAAAGATTGGAGAAATTTGAATGCCCCAAAAAAGCCAAGTCCGTCAAATCCCCACGAGTTATTCTACTGGACTTGGGTCTGCTGTTTGGGGGTGAAAATATAATTTTGCTTGTGTTTAAAGAGGGGTATTCCCTCAACAAACTCAGGCTGTCTAGAATTTGGGAGTTTTCACCCATTTCTCTTCTGAATCCATCGACTCAGATCGATGAATTTAAAAAAATAAATTTAAAAATAAATAAATTAAAATCCATCGATCTGAACCATTGAATCAGATACAACGACTCAGATTTGAGTACAGGACCTCGCCCCGTGCTTCCTGCGCAGGAGCCCCCCAATCCCCGAACGTGAACGTGATTGATTATTATTAGCAACACGAGTTGTCGATGTAGTCACATCTGTCTATGTGTGTCATGGGCCACAAAAGTCGTGATACTGACGGACTTGGTCACTTGTCACATTTCCACATTATTGAACAAACGCGAGATGTGAACCCTTGGATCATCATCACTTGTGTCTATGAGGATCATCACTAGTATTTTTCTGACTTTGTTCACATTCCTTCACCGCGAGATGTGAACCCTTGGATTGGATAACATGTGCATTAAGATTGCACTCAAAGAAGGTTTATGTTTAGGGCAAAGATTGTGATTTTATTTTCTTAGTTAATTTCAGTCTCATGATTTTAAGAAAAAAAATTAAATATTTTAAAAATACAGAGTATGTAAAATATGTGAAAAAAATGCAAGCAAATAAATATTAAACATATAAATGAAGCCATAATTAAAAATCAGGGATGATTTCAAAACTAATATATAAGTAAAAGAAATGATAAATTAAAAAATTATTGGGCTTGTTTCCAAAATCTATAAATAATTAAAAAAATGATAATTAGAAACTTCAAAATTTAGGAAAAAGCGTTGTAATTTTAATAGTTAATTTTTGTAATTTTACAAAAAAAACAAATTTACATAAAAATCTCAAAATTTACAAAAAAAACACCTCAAAATTTTTTGAAAAAATATAATTTTTCTTTCACCATCTTTCTTTTCGTAATTTCAAAAAAACAAAATTTCACAAAATCTCATTCCTTGGTTGAGGGTATTATAATGTGGCTGTTTTATTTTAAAAATATATACATAGAAAATAGAAAATTTTGCAAAACATGTTTTTCTTTTTGCACATGTGACGGTCGCATATGCGTGCAGGTTTCACATTGTTAAACACAAAATTGTTGCCACATGAGTATTTGGAGTATGTCTTCTGTCCAAATGAAGGAGTTTAACTCAAAATCACAACTCAAATTTGACTTTTGAGCTTGTCCATTGGAAATGCTCTAATATATGAAATTTTTGCGAAAAGAGGTTAAAATTAATTTGTGACAGAAGTTTGGATCCTCTGAAAAAATCAGATAATGACTTGGTAGTTTGTGTTTTGCCTTATCTCATAATTAGATTAGTGGCATAATAATTTGGGTGAGCTTTCAAATCTAAGATACGCTTTAATTAGATACAGTTCTGATCCTACCTAATGTAGGGGTGGGCATGGGACGGGATGGGACGAGATATGTCCATTTATATCCCATCCCGTTCATACGGGATCGGGACGGGACGGAATGAGAAAAATCTCATCTCGACCTCGTCCCATCCCAAACGGGTTCGGGACGGAATGGAATCAGCGTGCTAATTTGGACATATCAAATAGAAGTCTGAAGTTTGGACTGTTGGAAGTTTGCTGCTATTGCTGGAAGCCTGTTGGGCCTGCTGAAAGCCTGGAAGGCAGCTGCTGCTGAAAGCCTGGAAGCTTGAACATTTTATGCAAATGTTCATAAAATAAATAAATAAGTAAATAAAAATATTAATAATTAATATTAAAAAATTAGTTCGGGACGGGATGGGATTGACGGGATTGAAAATCTTAATCTCATCCCATCCCATTCTAGATCGGGACGGGACGAGATCGGGATGAAATTATTCAATCTCATTAAAACTCGAAAAAATCGGGACGAAATCGGGATGGAAACGAAATCACAAAATGGTATGCCCACCCCTAACCTAATGTAAAATTGATCAAAATCAAAACTATATGATAACTTAGAGAATCCAAGAATCTCATCAATGACTGATCTCATCTGAAACAAAAAATATTCTCTCTTTTAATTGAAGAACCTAATGCATGCATTTAAAAATCATGAGCTTTAAAAAAGTTAAAATGACCAACAGAGAGAAGAGTACAAGTCTGGCCAGTTATGTTTGTTGGTATTTTTTAAATCTTTTTTTTGGCATTTTTACATTTTTATTTAAAACACAATCACAAACATCACTTATAGAAGAAGTAAAATTGTTAAAAAAAAATCCCAAAAGAGACCAGCAAACAAGGTTAACTAGAATTGTTGTTGAGAGAAACACTATTGGAAAGAAACTGCCACAATTGCTAGGGAAACTATTTTTCCTAGTAACTTCAAAGTCAGATGAGCCCTTCTAGGGAGCGAGGGTAAGGGGCGACGGATAGGTGTAACCCCCTCGAGATAAGTGATGTCACACATCTCGAGGTAATTTTGCTTATCTCGAGGGGGCTGGAACCACCCATCTTACATTCTCACTCAGCTCAGATAAGATTAGATCTCTCATTTCCATCCTCTTTCTATTTTTCATGAAGTTAAAGGTAGAGTTAAGGCTTGGGAAGGTGAAATGATTCATGAAGTTGGTGTGGATGATCTTGAACTCACACTAGATAATGGCAAAATTCGGTGTTGATGACAGGAGAGAGTCATGTTAATGTGTTGTTGTGTTGAAGATGTGTACAAAACTGTGAGACCATTTGTGGTTGCAATCAAAATAATTGTTTCTCTGTGATGAGGAGAATGAAATGGAAAAATTTTCAATAGCTTTTACATTCTATTATTAGCAAATCGGTTTCATTAGTTTTATTTATTTATTTAATCAATTTTTTGGTATTGTTCATCTCGGTGTCCATTAGCAAATCTGCAAACGGATTGGTGGAACAGGGCGGATATTCGCCAATCCGTACATGGCAGTTATGGTTTTTAAATAAATTTGTAAACGGATTGGCGGGGCGGATTTGGGGATCCGCTATTCCTGATGGAGCGATGATGGATTTGCTCAAATCCGCCCCAATCCGCCTCGTTGCCATCCTTACGTGAACGTGATTGAGAATTATTAGCAACACGACTTGTCGATAGGGTCATCAACAACAATTCTAGCCGATTAAATTTGGTAGTCACTTTTGAACTAATTTTTGATTTTTTTTATACTTTTACCATTTTTTATAAATGGATGGTGTTTACGGTTGTGTTTTAAAAAGAATGGGCAAAAAGTATAAAAAATCAAAACTTGACTGCTTATTTTTTCAATTTTTTTTAATACTTTTACTTCTTTTATAGATAGTGTTTGTGATTGTGTTTTAAAGTGAATGAGTAAAAAATGTAAAAACACAAAATAAAAAAAAAATTAGCAAACATGACTAGCTAGAATTATTCGAATATTCTAGGGAACCAAGTTTGGCAACTACTTTAGAGCCAAATTTTGATTTTTATACTCTAACTCATTTTAAAGTAATGTTTGTAGTTGTATTTTAAAAAGAGAGTGTAATTTGAGTGCCCCAAAGGCCAAGTGCATCAAGTTTTGTACACCCATACAACATAATGAGAGAGGCTTCTCTCATGAATCCTGATTTTGCGCATGAGATATGCGTCAGAAAAATGGAACCAACCTAAACCCAGGAGCCACCGAACGTGAACGACGTGATTGATAATTATTAGTAACACAAGTTGTCGATATAGTCACATCTGTCTATGTGGGTCATGGGCCACAAAAGTACTCACCGACTTTGTCACTCGTCACATTTTTACATTATTGAATCACTAGTATTTTTCTGACTTTGTTCACATTCCTTCACCGCGAGATGTGAACCCTTGGATTGGATAATAAGTGCATTAAGATTGCACTCAAAGAAGGTTTATGCTTAGGGCAAAGATTGTGATTTTAATTTTTTTTAGTTAATTTCAGTCTCATGATTTTAAAATAAAGAGTATATAAAATATGTGAAAAAATGCAAGTAAATAAATCTATTAAACATATAAATGAAGTTTAAATACCAAAAAATGAAACAAACATTAAATCACTATATAATTAAAAATCATGAATGATTTCAAAACTAATATATAAGTAGAAAAAATGATAAATTAGAAAATTATTGAGGTTGTTTCGAAAATTTATAAATAATTAGAATAAATGATAATTAGAAACCTCGAAATTTAGGAAAAAGCGCTTTAATTTTTAATAGTTGATTTTTGTATTTTTATGAAAAAACCAAATTTACGAAAAAAAAAATCTCAAAATTTTTCAAAAAAAAATATAATATTTTCTTTCGCCATCTTTCTTTTCGCAATTTCACAAAATCTCATTCCTTAGTTGAGGGTACTGTAATGTGGTTGTTTTATTTTAAAAATATGTACATAGAAAATAGAAAATTTTGCAAAACATATTTTTCTTTTTGCAAGCGTAACGGTCTCATATCTGCGTGCAGGTTTCAACATTGTTAAATACAAATTTGTTGCCACATGACTATTTGCAGTATGTCTTCCGCCAAAATAAAGGCCTAAACTCAAAATCACAACTCAAATTTGACTTTTAAGCTTGTCCATTGGAAATGCTCTAATATATGAAATTTTTGCGAAAGGAGGTTAAAATTAGTTTGTGACAAAAGTTTGGATCCTCGGAAAAAATCAGATAATGACTTGGTAGACTGTGTTCTGCCGTATCTCATAATTAGATTAGTGGCATAATAATTTGGGTGAGCTTTCGAATCTAAGATATGCTTAATTAGATCAAAATCAAAAATCAAAACTATATGATAACTTAGAGAATCCGAGAATCTCATCAATGACTGATCTCATCTGAAGCAAAAAATATTGTCCCTCTTTTAATTGAAGAACCTAAAGCATGCATTTAAACATCATGAGCTTTAAAAAGTTAAAATGATTAACAGGTAGAAGAGTAAGTGTAGCCAGTTATGTTTGCTCGTATTTTTTTCGTCTTTTTAGGTTTTTTTATACTTTTTACTTATTCTATTTAAAACACAATCACAAACACCACTTATAGAAGGAGTGAAATTGTAAAAAAAAAAAAAAAAAAATCCCAAAAAGACCAGCAAACAAGGTTAGCTAAAATTGTTATTGAGAAGAAACTGCCACAATTGCTAGGGAAACTATTTTTCCTAGTAACTTCAAAGTCAGATGATTCCTTCTAGGGATCAAGGGAAGGAGCGAGGGTACGGGGTGAGTGGTGGGTGTAACCACCATCCCCCTCGAGATAAGCAATGTTGCACTTCTCGAGGCATTTTTGCTTATCTTGAGTCTCTCGCTCTCTAGAATTTCTGAAGTCGGATACAACCTTGAACTCTTGAGTAAGTCTAGTCAGCCTTGTTTTGTAGTTTTTTTGACAATTTTTTTTTGTATTTTTACACTTTTTACTCATTCTCTTTAAAAACATAATCACAAACACTATCTATATGGGGAGTAGAAGTGTAAAATAAAAATAAAAAATAAAAAAAAAAGTCCAAGAAAAGGCTAGTAAACAAGGCTTACTAGAATTTGGTGATCTCACAGTGACGGGTCAGTCCTAACACAATACATGCAAGACGCCCACCTGAAAAATGTGACTTAACCATCGCAAATTCTGTAATTGGGCCATGAACTCTCAATTAATCCACCAATTCTTCAATACAAGCGTGAACAATAATTGCACGTAAATTTTGGTGTGAATCCAGCAAACTAAAGAGATGAGATTTTTTTTCATGGACTAGAGTATCAACCTGGAAAACTTCAGGCATTCAAACTGCAAATATCATTCTCACTTTCTTCATTTTTCTTCGACAAACTGGACAATTTCCACCCTCTTCCACAATCCTACAGAAGTCAATAATTAACTCAGATATCAATGACCATCTATATAGTATGTTGTCTTCTAGATTTGTACCAAGAATAGTAATAAAATGCGCAAAGGTGGATGAATGTTATTGAACTCACCTTGCTCCACAAGTGAAACATGCTGCACAATGTCCACATGGAAGGAAAAAGCAGTCCCTTGGAGCATCACAACATATTACACATAGGCGATGAGGACTGTTTTCTCCATCTTTAAGAGGCATTTTTGCTTCACTCACAGTAGCCAAGTCCTCAAGATCATCTTCATCGTGTGAAACAGAATCGTAAGAGGAACCCCAACTTGAGAGATCATCATCCTTATGCGTGAGCAATGGTGCTCTCTCTGACCCCTGCTCATCTGCTTGAAATCTAGGTGTAAATGAATCGGCCTGGAACTTCGCACAAAACTTGAAGACCAATAATATAAGTACTGTCACCACACCTAAATACAGTAAGTGGAAGATAAATAAAGAGAAACAAAGGAGGGTTTCTGATCATGACTTGGAATTGGAAATGACAATAGAGAAATAACTTGGCCAATTCTTTTTTTTTTAAAGAAGATGAATAAATGAATTACCTGAGCCAACTAAGTAAGAGATCCACCTTGGCTCATATGACAATTTAACAGACCAATCGTCATTTGTTGCATCCTGGAGGGAACCCAAACAAATTAGTAGCATTTATGAATAGAACAAAGCTATAAACTAATATATAACTGAAAAGGAAAGGTGCCGCGAAGGTATCATTCCTACCCCAGAGCATAAGTGATAAAAATTTTGAACCATTGGGTAACTTTTATTTAACACTACCACAACTAAAATCAACATTTACAATGATCTCAAGCATAAGTTTCTGGGTAGATAATTACTGAAGACACTTAGATAAAGCATGCTTTTAGAAGACAAAATGAGATGTGACTGCCTGAACCATTAAACTTCAAAATGCAGCTGCATAATCTTTCTCTTGATCAGACCAGACACATGAATATACATGTATTAGACGATAAAATACTAGAAAACAACTCCCAATCGTTCAGTTAAGACAACAAGGCTTTACCGAGGTAATCTTCAGCTCATGAATCAAAAGGATGGTCACCGATAAATAAATGCTGTGACAGGACTATTTCATAAAAGTAACGATATAAATCAACTAAAGATAAATGAAAAATGAGATGCCTTACTAAGTCTGGACCAGGAGTGGTTAAGACAGTAACAGTTGACCCCAGATAAGCGATATTCAATCCACATGCACCATTTTCCAAAGAACACTTAGTATACGCTGTTGTTGTGTTATACACTAATGCCTGTATGGTTACACTCAGCTGCACCTGTTTGAAATAATTTACAGCTTTAAGCACTTTCAAACAGCAATGCCTTGCCACATATGCTTGCATAACTAAGTCGAGCTTATAATCAAATGAAACATAACAATGATGGTAGTGGTGCACTGCAGATATGTTAATAGGAAAAGCGAGTGACTCGCCAAAAAAAAAGGATGCAATGCTATGACACCTGAATATGGAACAATTGTTTATGTATAATCACTAGATCGTCCCCCCTAGCAGCCCTTTGATTTTCAATCACAATTGGTGAAGGTATGAAACCCACCCTTAAAAAATCCTCTGATTCCTCTCCCCCGGAACCGCTACCAGTAGCCCTTTGATTTTCATTCAATCTTGGTGATAGCCTGAAACTCTTGCAAACATTACTACACATTCATGGATATCTTTCCTATTTATCTTATTATCTTTTATGGATCCATTACACAGATATGTGCTAACTATTTCTGTCTTCGTAAATATTAATAGCTCACATATTATAGGACTCACTCATGCTGGAGCATTGTAATATACTGCAGTCGAAATTATTTTAACAAATACGGAGCTATAACTATTATTAGCATTTCAAAGCTACTATAAATAAATAGACAAAGGACTTACATAGACATTAATTTGCAGCATAATGAACTTCCACATTTACAGGTAGAATAACGCAATTAACTACTTTCTTACATTGTAACCATTGAAATGTTTAGCGAGAAAATGATTAAGGATGAAGTAGACCATTTCTCTTCCCACTTTCACTCTATAAAAATGATTCAAAATATATGGTTACCCATCTTGAGTGAAGTGTTGAGCAATTTTGAGATGTGTCAATGAATCTTTGTCATGAGCAATAAAACCATCAAAAGGGGAGTCTTCTGGATGAATGGATAGCGAAGAAGAATAAAATAAAATAAAAAAACCTCAACATCCTCCTGATTTAGGTTGCCAACCGCAACATAGTAATAGTCAGACGTGTAAATCTTTTGTTGAACGCTGCCATTGCCTGTAAGAATATTTTGCATACAAAAACAGGTCAAACCAAAACGAATTGCCTGTAGGCACAAATACATAATCGCCCATTTCCCTTACCAGTAATGATATTCCATGATAATGTAAGATTTGGATATGATGGGTCCTCAGTCCATTCAACCAAACTCTCTTCACCTACATACCCACCCGACAATGGTTAAAGAGACATCAAATATGTACAGTGGTTAATATGTGGCGATTTAGTGATTCACTGCCGAGCAAGAATGAAGCATATAACCAATATAAGATTTCAGTCTAAAGGGAGTATATATACAAAAAAACATGTGTCCCCTTCCGAGCCCTCTTCGGCCTAGGTAGCTTTTTTAGTTTGGCCTCATTAGTTTGTATTTAATTGAGTTTGGCACTCGTTTTGAAAGCTAACCCTAGACTCAAGTTGACCATGTCAGTCAGTAACAGACAACTCATGGACTTCATTTGACTGTTTAAGTTATTTTAAAACCCCAAAATGCCATTCATTCAGACATGTGCAAGGCACGTGCTATGCCCAAAAGACGTCTAAAGGGTCAGGATTATTTTACAGAAATATTCAAGTCATAATGGCGAAAGAATCATCATATGTACTGCCCTGGAGGATAAACAAGGAGTTCCAAAAAAAGAAGAGCAGTCAAGATCTGCTGCAGCTTGAAAATGAAACAAATGTCAAGGTTGCTTGGAATCAAATCAGAGCCATGACTTCCGTTTCCTACTCCAATGTATCGTTATCACTGATCCTAGATGAAGATTTCTACAACTCCTCGAGTATCTCCACTAAATTCATGTAAATGTCTATCCTCTTTAACATGTCTAGAAAAACAAAAAGAAAAATTGAGGCCAATAGCCCAACTCCAACTCTCCAATTTCTCTTAGTCTCCCTCCTGCCATTAGAAGGGTATTTTGTTGTTAGAAAATAAATTACGAGAAAGGGAGGAAGGGAGATATAATGGAAAATCATATAGTCCTTTGATTAACAATATCAGACTTATCACTGCTACCAATTAGACCACCATATAAACTTTCGAAATGAAGCCTGAAAAACCCGTCAACAATAGCATACTGGTTTAGAACTTAGAATGTACCTTCGGCGATGATTAGGAAAAGGGGGGAATAGGAGCTCTGAGAATCTACACTGTAATTAACATCCACTTGAGATCCTTCATTCAGAAAATATACCCACTCCTGCAACAAAAGAAGAAACCAATTAAACCTAATTAGCTAGTCACAGCAAGTTTTGACATCAACTGAATTTACAATTTATTACTTAGAAACAGGAAAAGTAGAATTGCCTTATGGTCGTTAGGTTGCAAATGTGCTTTGTGTCTCTTAGACCAAGTAATATCTACATCAAGTGACGGCATTTTGCTAAAACCATATAACATCATTCCGCGCTTTGGCCCAGATAATTCTTCCACCTGGTATCCACCGCAAACACCACTAATTGAGACTGAAAAACATAGAAATCATCCAAACCAAATTCGAAGAAGATTATATTGACTAACCTGGATTTCTTTCACAAAGAAAGAGTTGGCCTGCAAAAGTTCGGAGCAATACGGTCCCAATTGTAAACTGGATGAACCATAGATGCCAAGAATCAGAGTCACAGATGCTGTTGGTCACAAATTCAAATCACAAATATCAAAATATTGAAATAATGAAAACTAAGAAAAGCTAATGGAGAGAGATATACAAACCGAAGAACCAAAATGTTGCAAGCACAATAAGGCATGACCAAGCATCATCACTCCACTCATGAGTGTATTGAATTGTATTTGGCACATAAACTACTCTTCTATGCTGTTCTTCTTGTTCCCGTTGTTGATTTTCTTGATCTTCTCCTCCTCCTCCTCGTTCTCTCTGCACCTCCTGCTCCCGTTCTCGCTCTTCTTGAACATGTGTTGAAGTCGAAGTGGACGGGTCGCCATTGTTGGAACTATATAAAGTAGTAGTAGTAGTAGTAGTAATAGAAGGAGAAGGAGAAGATGTAGTTGGAGGGTTCTGATCTGAATCTGCCATTTCCGACAAAATGAATGAGAGTAAATTGAAGCGAATGATGAGAGTGTACATGGTTTCGCTTTTTCTTCTTCTTCTTCACCAAGCAGTCTTGCAGATTGTTGCTGGTTTGAATGTTTGGTGCAAGTGGAATGTGTATTACTACCAGATGAGTGCATGCTTAGATAGTGTAAAATATGCCTATGGCATGATAGCTTAATGTTTGGCGGATAGTACGACTAGGTCATAAATTGGAACCCAGGCCGGCGGCGTAGTGTAAGATATATATGGCATGTGTTTCATAAAAACTATAGGCCAGTTATCTGTTAGTCGTGTCTTCACCCGGATTTTTTTTTGGAATTTTGATAGTCCTGAATCCAAACCTAAATTTGGGATTATTCTGTAGGGGGATCATTCTGTAGGGCAAAGATGTTTTCATTCTTAGATGTATAGACACAAAAGATAAGATTATAGAACAATTATCCTTATTGGCCTTTGGGGATGAAATAAATTCTCATTCTCAATTTGTTGTACGGATTGTCACTTACAATTTTTGAAATACAAAAACTCTATTATAGCATTCAAAATCTATATTCATTATAAATTTAATTAACGTAGCATGTTTTCATTAGGTGAAGAGTTTTTTTCATGGGATAGTTTTGAAAAGTTAAAAAGTACGAGCCAATAAAGATATATACGTCCTCAATGTCAAAATGATGTAGATTTTGAATTTTAGAGTAGATCACTAGAATAACTCGTTGCAATGAAGTAATTGCAAAACACGATGATTTCACCCAAAAAATTAAGCAATATCTCAACCACAGGTATTGCGAAACACAGTCATCTCATTCAATAAGCACATACAAATTCGATCGCTAGCAAGATTGACTTAATAAAATTGGAGGATTATATCATTATGTTTTTTATCATGTTGGGGAAAACAAAACAAATAACTACAAAGAAATTCTACCAATGGAAGAACCAAGTAATATCGCCAAACAAATATTCAATGCAAGTAAATAATCAATGAAAAATAAAAGACACCAAAGTATACGTGGAAAACCCCTTCAAGGTAAATGGTAAAAAACCATGGGGCAAATCCAATCAATCCACTAATCAGTAAAAAAAATACAATGTTCTTCTCAAGCTTTTGCCTAAGGCTTGAGGAATACAAGGAGCAATACAAAGGTTACCTCACAAGAGCCTCAAACAACTCCCAATCAAAGGAATAATACACTGAAACAAACAGCACCAAAATCCGACAAGAAACGGATCCAAAACACACTTGTGAGTCTTCAATCAAACCCCAACAATCTGCTCCTCCTTCCCTTATTTCTTCTCTCACAATGGAGACACGCACACGCTGCCGTCGCAAAAAACAAAAAATGCAGCCTGTTATTTTTTCTTTCTTTGCTTTTTATAAAGCATCAAACAACCCTAGTTGCTATTTTAAATTCAGGGCCTGGTCCACCCTAATGGGTCGGATCCAACCCAACAAATCTCCCCCTCCAGACCATAAGGGGAATCATAACCTAAGTACATTAGGCCATTCCAATGAGCTCTCTGCAGAACTCATGTTTCTCTTTAGGAACCACTTTTGTCATCATGTCAGAAGGATGTTTGTTAGTGTGAATCTTCTCAAGTTGAAAACAATTCTTCTCAAGCACATCACGTATCCAATGGTAACGAGTATCAATATGCTTGGTACGCCCATGACATGTGGCATTCTTGCTCAGCTCTATGGCATTCTGACTGTCACAATGCACAACATATTTATTTTGATTCACACCCAATTCCTTAAGTAATCTTTTCAACCATAATATTTTCTTCCCTGCTTCAGTAATGGCAATGTATTCGGCTTCAGTTGTTGACACAACAACACACTTTTGCAATCTAGACTGTCAAGATACAACCCCCTGCAAAAGTGAAAACATAACTTGAAGTAGACCTCTTTCTGTCAAGATCACCTGCCATATCTGCATCTGTGAACTCTTCCAATACATCTCCTGAATTACCAAAACATAAGCAAAGCTTTGAAGTACCGTACCCTTCAAGCACCTCATAATCCATTTAACTGCATCTCAATGTTATTTTCCTGGATTATCAAGATACCGATTCACAACACCAACTGCTTGAGCAATATTTGGTCTTGTATAAACCATCGCATACATCAAACACCCTACAACAGAGGAGTGTGGAATACATGTCATCTCATTTTTTTCTTTCTCAGTCCTAGGAGACCACAAATTGGCACTTAACTTGAAGTGATTAGCAAGTGGAGTGCTCACAGACTTAGCATCATTCATGTTGAACATTTCAAGCACCCGTTCAACATATTTTTCTTGTGAAAACCACAACTTCTTAGTTTTTCTGTCACGTACAATCTTCATTCCCAAAATGTGTTGAGCTGACCCCAAGTCTCTCATATCAAAAGACATAAACAATTATTTCTTCAACTTGCCAATCATATCAACATTTTTTCCAACAATTAGCATATCATCAACATAAATCAAGAGAATAATGAAGCTATTGGGCGAAAAATATCTGACATAAACACAATGATCTAGAAGTATTATCTTGTACCCATGACCCACCATAAATGAGTCAAACTTCTTATACCACTGTCTTGGAGCTTGTTTCAACCCATAAAGACTTTTCTTCAATTTGCAAACCATATGTTTTCCCTTTTACTTCAAAACCATCTGGTTGTGCCATGTAAATTTCTTCATGCAAGTCTCCATGAAGAAACGTAGTTTTAACATCTAACTACTCAATCTCAAGGTTCAAGCTAGCTGCAAGACTCAACACTAGTCTAATAGAGTTCATTTTCACAACTGGTGAGAATATCTCATCAAAGTCTATCCCCTTCTTTTGCACCCACCTTTCACCACTAACCGAGCTTTGTGTTTCACATTTTTCCCATCGCCATCTTTTTTCAGCTTGTACACCTATTTGTTCTTCAAATGTTTTCTACCTTTTGAAATCTCAACTAACACATAAGTACCACATTCTTATGCAAGGAACTCGTCTCATCTTGCATAGCCTTCATCCAACTATTTTTATCTTTATGAGTTAGTATTTCTTGCAAATTTTTTGGCTCACATTCTTCTGTAAGCAAAGCATACTCAGAATCAGGGTACTTTTTTTTATGGTTGACGCTCTCTAGTAGACCTTCTTACCTGAGACTCTACTACTTCTTGCTGAAGGGGTTGCTCTTCTTGCTCAGTTTCATCTGTTTGTACATGATCATCACCAACAACTTCATTTTCAGGCATGTGGTCACCTACTTTATCATCTGGCATTTCTCCCCCATTTTCAACATGCGGGGAATGAGAAGAAAGTGGGGTAAGATCTAGTACCTCACTCTCTGTCTACTTGGGCTTCTCAAAATCTACAATGGTATGATCTTCATAAAAGACCACATCTCTACTTTTAACAATCTTCTTATTCTCAGGGTCTCACAATCTGTATCCAAACTGTGCATCTCCATAGCCAATGAAAATACATGGAAATGTCTTCTCATCAAGCTTTGATCTTTGTTCCTTGGGTACATTAACAAACAATTTACACCCAAACACCTTCAGATGAGAGTATGAAATATTTTTACCACTTCACACTCTTTCTGGAATATCACCATCCAAAAGAACCGAAAGAGACCTGTTGATAAGATAACAAGCAGTTCGAGCAGTTTCAGCCCAAAACACATTCGGCAACCTAGCCATGTGAAGCATACATCAGATCCTTTCAACAATAGTCCGATTCATTCTCTCTGCCACTCCATTATGTTGTGGAGTGCGAGGAATTGTCATCTCATGCCGTATATCATGTTCATTACAATAAACTTTAAATTCTTTTGATGTGTACTCACTCTCATTATCACTACGGAGACACTTCAAAAGTCTACCTGTTTCTCTTTCAACTTTGGCATGAATCTGCTGGAAGCACTGAAAAACCTGGTCTTTAGATCTAGTGAAATAAATCCACGTCTTTCTTGATGCATCATCAATAACTGTCAAGAAATATCTACTACCACCAAGAAAATCTACTTTAATGGGACCACACACGTCAGTATAAACCAAATCTAGCAAACCAGTGTTTCCTTTTGATGATCTATAAAATGAAATTCTATGATGCTTACCAAATAAACAATGATAACAGGGGTTAGGAGGGGTGCCTTTTAAGGAAAGAATTAATTTATTCTTTGCTAAGAGCTGCATATCTTTCTCACTCATGTGTGCAAGCCGCCCGTGCCACAAGTTGGAGAAAACAAAGCAAACAACTACAAAGAAATTGGAAGAACAAAGTAATATCGCCAAACAAATATTCAATGCAAAATAAATGACACCAATGTATTATATGTGGAAAACCCTTCAAGATGAAGGATAAAAAATCACGGAGCAAATCCAATCAATCCACTAATAAATAAAAGAAGTACAATATTCTTCTCAAGCCTTTTACCCAAGGCTTGAGGAATACAAGAAGCAATACAAGTGTTACCTCACAAAAGCTTCAAACAACTCCCAATCAAAGGAAGAATACACCAAAATAAATGACACCAAAATTCGACAAGAAACGGATCAAAAACACACTTGTGAATCTTCAATCAAACCCCAACAATCTGCTCCTCATTCCCTTCTTCTCTCACAATGGAGACACGCACACGCAACCATCACATCTCAGCCGTCGCAAAAAACAAAAAATGCAGCCTGTTATTTTTTCTTTCTCTGCTTTTTATAAAGCATCAAACAACCCTAATTGATATTTTAAATTCAGAGCCTGATCCACCCTAATGGGCTGGAGCCAACCCAACACTTCAAAGCTAAATCAAACTAATCATAGTGTCACTCCTCCAGCTTTAGCTAATCTATTTTCATGAATGTGCACTGCCACCAACCCATATGTACCTAAATGTTCATGTAAAAAAGACAACATTAGCAACATAAATTCTAAATGGCGAGGGAAGGGGTGCAATCGTTCACCCCCACGAGATGTGTGAAGGTACCTCGAGATATGCACTCTTATTCATCTCTAGGGAGTGAGTGGCTTCACCCCCTCCCTGCCCCTTTCCTCGACAATAAGAAGCTCTCCATTAGCAAATATCAATGCGGCAGTGGAAGGGTACTATTTCCTTTATCCCATTTAAGGAAGCTGACTCCATGCTTGCCTTCCTATATGTGTTAGAGTTTGGCTGGCTGGCTGGCCGGTTGAAAGCATGAAAATTTTGAGCTTGCCGCAGAGTTTAAAACTGCACAAAGTCTATTAAAAAATGGCTCGTCTATGAGTGATCATTACTCATTATCATCTATTATATTAATATTAATATAATAAAAAAAAAATGGGTGGGATTCGGAGACAAATATTTTTTACAAAGAAAGTTACATATTCGTGCTTTATCCCGCTAGAAATTTCATATTGAGTTATTTAATTGTGGGGATGATTTTTTGCCTTGTAGATCATCTTTACCGAAAATTTTATCTCTCTATCAGATGTAATTATTAAATTCTTAGCAAAATTGAACAACTAAAAATTTCTACCATGTACAACATGTTCTGGAACTATAGTTAATAGATATAGGATTATGCCACGATGGTTTGAACTTTTGGAATAAAGCAAATTTAGTGACCACCTAAGACGGGTGATACAACAAAATCTCCCTATTGCATACCAAGGTATTTTTAGTGCCTTCCACACTTCAATTGTTCGATAGGAGGAGAATTTTCAATTTTGACAAAAGTATTTTAGTCATATACTAATATAATTGTCTATCAAACACCCTCATCTTTTATTTTATGTAATTCGTTAGATCTTTATGTTTGGATAAATCTTATTCATTTATTATCGGCTGCCGCACAGGGTCAACCTAACCCGACCCGTCATCATCACCCTTTATCATAACTTGGTCACAGTCTTCTCTGCAAGAAGCAAATTTGCTCAGAGAAAGTGAGTAAACGCAATCAAACATGGCGACAGCAAAGATGATCTCAGTCTCCCTCATATGGCTTCTCTTCATCTTCGGAACCCTAGTTCTCATTCAGGTATCTTTATATTCAATATTTCTTTCTTTTTTTCGATCCATCACATTTAGTACTCTAGGGTTTATGACATCTAGGGTTTTACAGAGTCAATTTATCCAAACAATTATCTATTTTGATGTATCCAATCCATGAATCAAGATCGTAATTTTGGTCATACTTGTAACGATCAACCTCTATCCTACTATTGTATTCGATCCGTTTTATTTTATATATGGAAATTGATTTTGTTTTCATATTCGGATGAGCCGTGTAGGCGAGCTCGATCAGGTGAGTCAAATTATTGCTGGCTTGATCGTCCAAGCTCTCTTTCTTTCTTGATTTTACTGCACTGCTTCACTCACTCTTTATTCGAGGTTAGATTGTCGAAAATGGACCCTCAGATCTACTTTTTCAGAGAGGTTTTATATCACTTCTCTGTTAGTGGAGTAGCTTGATCTTGTGATGAATTGAGATGATGCGTATTTGTTCAATTTAGATGGTCATAGACATCTGTATTGTTTAGCTGATTACATAATTGGGCACTTAAACCGTAAGAAAAATTTCCATATGGAATCTAACACGGTGGCAACTGGGATAAAATAAATTTCAAAGGAGCATACAAGTTTTAATCACCAATGGATTGAATATGTACATCGGCTTGATCGACTCTATGCTATTTTAGGTTATATGTAGTCACTTGGATGTATTTCTCACTAACATGTTGACTGAATATCTCATTTAATCTTTTGGATGAAGAAGGGGTTTAAGTTTAGCTTTCAAATTTGGGGTTATTGCTATTAAAATTTTGCATCTTTGGATGGTATGTGAATTATGGATTTAATTGTTATTCAGGCAAAGAAGTCATCGGAAGACTTGAAGGAGGTGACTCACAAAGTATACTTTGATGTAGAGATTGCCGGTAAACCTGCTGGTAAGTGTTTATATTTTTTTGAAATTTTAATACGGAAGTTCACACTTCATAATGAATTACAAAACAATGTATTATAAACATATCTTATAGTTTTCTATATGTACTTTTTTTATGGCATCTTATAGTATTATGTTAGTAATATTGTTTTGAGGGACGTTTTGGATTTGCGAGTTTGCATCAAACACGTATTTTCACTGGGTGAATATATCAAATCCTTACATGTTATCTAATTTTATTTGCTTACAGGACGTGTTGTCATGGGTCTCTTTGGGAAGACAGTTCCTAAAACCGCGGGTAAGCTATTCTATTACCTAGCTAACTAGCTTAGACATGTCTTCAAAACTGTTTGGTGGTTAATCTAATTATCATTTGTTTTCCTATAATTTTACAGAAAATTTCCGTGCACTTTGCACAGGTACCCGCCTCTCTCTTTCTCTGCTCTTTTGCATCCTGTATTATATGATCCTTGGAACTAGGGTAAACTATGGAATTAGTTCATATTTTTCAATAGTGTGCTTAGGTCAAACTATGATCAGGTACCTAGCTAAGCATTTCATTGACTGAGCTAACTGCCTAAAATTGTCCATTCTGGTCACAGGAGAGAAAGGAATTGGGAAGAGCGGAAAACCACTTCATTATAAAGGGAGCTCGTTCCATAGAATCATTCCTAGCTTTATGCTCCAGGGTGGTGATTTTACACTTGGGGACGGAAGAGGAGGTGAATCAATATACGGCGACCAGTTTGCTGATGAGAACTTTAAATTGAAGCATACCGGACCTGGTAAGCAACTAATTTCTGTTGAATTTTTAGGTGGTTGCATGTCTAAAATAATTTAAGTCTTAGTTATAGGAGCATTTGTTTTACGAGCTAGCAAATGATACTTCTAATGGCTTGATTGACTGATCAAACTTCTTCTAAGTGCAGGACTTCTTTCGATGGCAAATGCTGGGCGAAACACAAATGGTTCACAATTCTTCATCACAACGGTAACAACAAGCTGGTGAGTTCCTGCCTAACTAGTAACTGGTGTATTTATTAATGTATGCATAATGGTTAGAATAATATGATATTTAATATTCACTGTTCACTTTGGGACTCTTTGTGGAACCAACATGAAAATGAACTACGGCCATACATGACCAACCTATTCGAAAGCTAGAAAGACTTAAAATTTTGTGAATACAGTCTTCTTGTCATAAAATTATAATTGGATGTCTTTACCTTAGCCAAAGTGTATTTTAAAAAGATGGAGATGTTACTAACTTGAGGCTGTCAATCTCATATTAATGATGGTGTCGTTGTCAGTTTTGCAATTAAGGTAGAAACATCTGAATGAGTCCATTTACAAGGTTGAATAGACACATCTTCTCAAAATTATTGCCTCATAATATCCCGACTATAAAGACTAAAAAAGAAAAATGCAGTATGGCATAATTTCGAGACCCTATGAGCACATCCCCTTAAAATGTTATGGAAACTTACGTCTTGGTTTTATGATGTGTGTACTTTAAGAAAGCTTCACGACTAGCTCTCTTATATTATATTTATGACACTCATTAGTCGTTATTGCTTTTAGACTAATAAGTGAGTATTTAAGGTATGATAAAGATTGAAGCCAAGCTATGTTCTGAAAACCAACCTTTCGCATCCTTTTTCTTGGATAAGATTTGCCATATGTGCTAGCATATAAAATTAGTTTCCTTACTTCATAAAAAAGTGAAATTAATAGTCCATGTCTTCCACTTATGCAAACCTTTTACCAATTTACTTCACATAAGGGTATGCCTATTTAAACCCAAGGATGGTTTTGATTCCGATAAATTTTAAGCTATATCAGGTGTGACATGTGAATGTTATGTCGCATAAACTTGGCAACTGGCTGTTGAAAGGGTACTTATTTTTTGCCCCTGATTATGGTATAAAGATCAAAATTTTGAAATTGACAAATTTTTAGAAGACACAAATCCCGTGTTGAAAATATTACAATAAAAACACAAACATTTGTTTATTTGGTTCCCCATTCTTTCCTGTATTCTTTCTATTAGTTCATCTAGTAGAGTTACTCAAATTACAGTGCTGTAAAACAAAGACCATGTCTTGCAATTTGCTTCCACTTGCATTGTGGTGGGGCTGAGTCCATCCTTGCGTAAAGACCACAGCCATTGAT
Organism: Berberis thunbergii; assembly: GCA_003290165.1. Taxonomy (NCBI): domain Eukaryota; kingdom Viridiplantae; phylum Streptophyta; class Magnoliopsida; order Ranunculales; family Berberidaceae; genus Berberis; species Berberis thunbergii. The sequence continues at coordinate 41,863 of QNQO01001870.1, forward strand.
AAAGACTTGAGCAGTATATCTTACTAGTTGTTGCTCATCTTCACATGGATCTAAAATGATGAGGATCCATTGAATGCCTGAGAATTTCTCAACTTTATCCAGTATGTTCCATAGTACTTTGCTTGAAGGTACCACAACTAAGCAGGTGAAATATGTTCTTAACCGCAAAGATGGTTAGATTGTTGACCATCTCAGTCCCATTCTGTTAAGACATCGGAAATCTCACCACCAACGATAATCTCACTCAGCAAGCCCTTCTAGCCGTCGAGGAAACGGGCAAGGGGGTGGGTATTACCACTTATCCTTCTTGAGATTTGCAAAGTTGTGCATTTCAAAAGCACAGACACACATCTCGAGGGGGGTGAGCGGTCACACTCACCCTCTTGCCATTTAGAATTTTCCCTCACTCACAAACACATCTGCAAAAAAAGAGAAGGCTTTGTGCTGCATTAATGTTTGGGCACTTGATTTATTGTGAATACTTGATTTAAGTAATTTCTCCCCCAAATTTTTTTAAATCGTTACAGGTTGGATGGCAAGCATGTCGTGTTCGGTAAAGTTCTATCAGGCATGGACGTCGTATACAAGATTGAAGCAGAGGGCGAACAAAGTGGCACCCCCAAGAGTAAAGTGGTGATTGTAGACAGCGGGGAACTCCCCTTGTAATTTACTATTAGCCTTGAAGTGACTGAATAATCATTTTCATAGACAAGCTAGATTGCTGAAATAAAGTTGGTGGACGAAACCATGTTTTAGAGAGAGAGAGAGATAAGTAGTATGAGACAGTAAACAAAAATTGAGGATCCTAGGGGGGTTTATGATAAATGACTGTTCCAGAATTTGAATTATTTAATCTCAAAGACAGCATGTTATTATAGAGAATTGTCGCAATATTGTGTTTGGTTAAGTTATGGATCTTGGTTTGTAGGTTCAATTGTTACAGTAACTTGTAACTATTTAGACTCTCTGATGTAGACTAATAAAACCAAATAAACATTATGTATAAAATTGTACTTGGATCAGGATCAGGATCATCAGTTGAACCCCATATCTGATGTAGTTTTCTATCAAGTGTTGCAATTGTCGGTAGTTCTTACATGGAACTTTTCCTTGGAAATGAGGCTTGATCGAAACTATGGAAGAACAAAAAAAGTTCTTCTATCCTTGTGCTCCTTTCTACCACACGGAACTTGTATGCCAAATAAGGGTTCGCCCCGGTGGCCTTTGAAGAATTTGATGTTTTCTTCCAAGCCAAGTGGTAGATTACACAATGGTAATGATCCTCGTTAACAAAATCACAATCATCGTCATCATAGGTGCGGTGGTCAAGGAAACTACAATTTTGTAGGAGTCCGGGATGAATTGAAAGAGAATATTCCATACTCGGGAACAATGTCAGGTCGCCCGGACTTTCCATTCTTAATCTCTAGTGTTTAGATCCAATTTGAAAACCTTTTACAAGAAGTTATGACAGAACAGTAGCTACTCATATGATCTGTAATAACTAGCAAGAGCTCTCCACATGTTTCACTTAGGTTGAATAAACCGTTCTTAGATAACTCGGGTGCCATGATTTTTTTTACCTAGACGATAGCCAACTTTGACGGTGGCGGTACCACTATCTAGAAAGCAAAATTCGTCCTTTGGAAAATAAAAGATCATCAATGTCATTGTGATACTCAAGCACTTCACCTGTAGTCTTCCGTTTCACTTCAACCGTCGTCCAAGTGCTTTCTCCTAGTCTACAACCTACTAAATCATTAGAAATACATCCCATAGCAATGCAACATTCCTAGTTTAGTTTATCTGTTCAGCTTCCTAAGTATTTTAAGAAGTTTTAGTATCTAATATCTTCAAATACAACATTCCTACAATTCCCATATTTATAGGGAATTCGATGAGAGCGGGAATGGTTAAAACAAGAGGAGCTGCAATATTGGTTCGGCTCAACAATTGGGGAGGCAAGTCAATATTGCCCATAAAACGATTCACAGAGGATAGTATCCATTCCAATGTAAATGCAACATGCACAAATCAATGAGGAGAAGAACATTGTTGAAACTTCAGTGCAACGGCAGAGTCAACTGTTTAGACAAAATTCCATTTCCAGTCTGAACCGAACTACTTCCAATTCAGATGACACTAAATCAAATTCAAAATGAACATAAGCCATTAATTTTTTAATCAAGACTAGGAGACCTGCGACGGATTTGTTATTTTATTTCTACCAGTTGTAAATGAAGAAATAACCATTTCAATTACAATTTGATCGTAGAAGTAGCTAGAACTGGTGGACTTAAGTTATGTATCCGCAGTACAGAATGGATATCACTTCATTGGTAGGGCTAACCGAAAGAGTTCTGGGACAGGTTAAAGTCTTTTTAGGGCTGGTGTGGGCGCAACTGAACTCTATTTGACGATTTTGCTGTAGAACACCGCCAATACTGTAGATGAAGGCGTCTCCCCTGCCTTCAATTCAAACAATAAAATCAAGGTTCTTTGTAAGAACAGTCAGCATCTTGAATTAGTAAGTTGGCCGATCATAGCAAGTCATGAATAGCAATCCTACTGAGGATAGAATGATTAATTAGCACAATTGAATGAACTAGAAAATCAAGGTTAGCCTGATTTAATCATTCCCCACGGCATTGACTTAGCCTGACTTAACCTTAGGTGAACATCCCACGGAGCACCACGTGTGGAAGATCTTTAATCTTTCATGATAACATGAAGCCTTACCATGAAGCCATACTGGACAATGGACAAGACTCAAACAATTTAGTAAACTAGAAACCAGCTACAGTCAGGGAACTTCCTAGATAGAGATGAGGTTAAAAATTAGCTCGGCAGATTACGTCATCTACAATGAAAGCTGATTCAAAAGGGTAACTTATTTGATATTCTGAACCGAACACCATGAAGCATAGTGTATGTTACATAAACTGATCACATCACTAACCAATATGACATTGGAATCACTCGCATGCATTCAAACTAATGTCCATCAGTCAAAAATCATGACTATCAACCAATAATTTCAAAAGCACTGGAGGCTTATGCCACCAGTGTTGCATTGATGCAAGGGATAATTTCATATATCAAACCCCACAGAGAACAAAACATTTATACCTCCATCTAATAAGAATTGCATCTCTTTCATCTCCCATCCTTGTGAATGGCAAACCAAAAACAACAGTACTAATTGTTATTCCACTTGCACTCGAGAGACAACAGTCACTCCTTCCGTCTGCTCATTTCAATCATTCCATAAGCTCTAGCTACATCCAAATTATTCTTTGTACTCGAAATGGCAACTCTCCTTGATTACTATCAACAAGAGATCTTTTATTCAGATAACAGTAAGGAGTGCTGTTATGAGCTTAGGGAGTTGGTCAAGAATCCTACATGTTCAAATGGATTAACAAATTCAAACATGACATACAAGACAGTTTTCATTCACCTCAAGACTCAAAGAAACCAATAAAGCATTGCTAACTCCGAGCTTCCAGACTCAACCCCAGTTCCCTATGCCATTTACGTGTTAAGTAGACAGAAACAAAAATGTAATGACTGGCCCTCATGAGAGGCTTATGACTCTTGTAACCTATTTTCTGCAATAAGCAGTTTCCAGATCTGTCAAACAATAACATTGTGTCAATGAACCACTCAGCGAGTTCATAAATTTAACAAAGGCCACAAACCCAAACTGTAAACAATCTGTCTTCCAACAAAATTTTCACCAATATGACCAACTTAACAGCAGGTAGTCTCATACTTCGGAAACTCGTCTCATTATCCTACACCATGTTCTATCTAACTATTTTATCCACTGCAATCTGAATTTTGGTCACTAGTTCTGATCCATTTTACAGAAATGAAGTTTGACCACAGCCTTACAAATATAAAGTTTCATTGCTTTGCCCTCCCAGTTACTACCAACTGATTTAGAAATGGACACTTAAACCTAGTAGATATCATTTACACTATTTTATAGCATTGTAAGACAGAACAGGCATACTCTGAATCTTGTCCATCTAAATTCCCGGTAGCTTCAACAAAAACCCGTGATCTCTCATCAAATAGGCTTATTCAAAATAGTCTCTTTTGACAGTTTATTCAACATAATGAATCTCCATAAACTAACAGAAATCATATAGATTTATCCAAAATGGTATCTTTTGACGATTTCTTAAGACATAGGGAGTTCAAACTTTCTTTGATTATCATTCGGCAATTCCAAATATCATTATAGGTAGCTTCGAGATAATATCACACTATCACTTCATTCTCATCCATATCCAATCCAAATACCATTTCATGAAACACAAGTGAAAAAATTCACGATATAGACTACTCCAAACAGATCAATAATCAAAGATGGGAAACTCAATATCACAGGATAATCAGAACATAGTTACCTGATTAAGTCTGCAGGTGGAACATCATGATAGCGGTTCTGCATCCGCAGCCGCAATCCTTATAAACCAGCATAGAACATAACAAACACCATATGAGAAACAACAACAACATCACCTTCTTCACCGACCTTCATAACTAGAGACTCAAATAAAAAGAACTCACAGAGACTCCACTACAAACACTTAGACAACAACTGAAAACAACCAAACCAACACAACAAACATGCAAATCGTGACTCAATTACTGACCATAACTATTAATTAATAACAATATGAATCAAGTAAATCATTTCATATCATGGTGGAGAGATCGAATTTTACTTCGGAGTCCATGAATTCATCAATTCAATCACCTCAGGCCTCAAGCCTCCGGACTCTGACTCAGTCCATTGTTCTTGATCAACACCTTCTTTTGATAGAAAACATTAGTAAAATTGGTTGAGAAGTTCGAATACATGGACACGACCTTCGATATGTTTCTATTAATTTCTCGAATTAGGTCAACGTTCTTGGTGAGATTATCAGGGAGCTTGGATTGGTGGTTCTCGTTGACCTGTTGGATCAAAACTCGGTTCTGATCAAGAACCGATTGAACTTGGCGGAAGTTCTTGCTGAACTTCTCCCACAACTCTACATCTCCTTCCGCAAATCTGCCTTCTTCTTCGTTTCGTCCGTCACGAGGGCGAAGAGAGTGAGTGATTTTGTTGTTGTCATTGTTGTTTGAGTTCTGGAGAGAGGTGTCGTCCATGCCCGATTCTGCTCCAGATGAGGAATCGAGTGTTGTCATGCAGAAGAAGAAGAGATGGTGAGGTGAAGCTATTCAGTCGAGATGAAGAGACGGAGACCAAACAACAACTAGTTTTGAAGGATATTTTGACATTTTGGAGAGTTGAGAGAGAGAGAGATGCAGTGGAGATGTTTGTTTAATTGTTTCTTTGAGATTTGAGAGATCTTTAGCCGTGTGTTTGATTGGAGGAGAGAAATAAAGTGCATGAAAATGGTGGAATTAAAAATTATCTATCTCTACTAACTTACAAAAAGGCAAATCTGTTTTGGAGAAGTATCTGCAAGCAAAGGTAGAAGATGTATACCATTGGATGATCCAAAGAAATCGATTATGATCTTAGAGTATAATGCGATAGAATAATGTCTAATAAGGTTAAAAGAAAATTTTTATAAAATAATCGTTCGATCAATCATGCTCTACGGTTCAGAATGTTGAGTTATTATACATAAGATGGTAATAAAAAAAATGTGTATATTAATATGAATGTGTGATAAAACACGTAACGATAAAATTATGAATGAAATAATTAAGATATACTTAGGTGTAACGCTAATAGATGACAAAATTTGATAAATGTGTTTAACGTGATTTGGTCGCATGCGGAGGAGACCGAGAATGATGTCATTTAGAAAATGTTTAGATTGACAACTTAATGAAAGGTGTAGACGGAAGGAACGACTGTTGAAAACTTAGATCAAAGTGACAAATAAAAACATCCTTAAACTTGGATTAAGCGATGATACATGAGAAAATCGCATTGTTCAAATAACCAAAATACGTGTAGCTGACTCCAAAAGTATCGAAAATGAGCTTTAATGATGATGATGATCGACAAGAGAATAGGAGAGGCACGTGAGGTGCACAGGGGAGAACAGTGTGTTATGTTTGTTGACAATTGGTGAGATCCAGGTCGTTGGATGGAAGTGTTTGGCATTTTTAAACCTTGGTTGGTAGAGTGTCGCAATTGATATCACACGTAACTGAGTTTTAATCCGGCCAGTAGTATGGGGTGGGGAGGGTTAGTTAAGGGTAAGTAAAAAAAAAATTGTCAAAAAGGTGAATAAAAAGCATAAATGGTCAAGATTAGTGTGGCTATGATTTGCTTCTTGCTTATTTAGATCTGTATGTAGAGTGCTTCTACAGTGCACTGGTTTTTTGTTTGATGCAATCAGGCACTCTCGATGCAATCCAACGGTGTCTGATTGTACCAGGCAAAAAACTAGTGCACTTAGAAAATACCGTTGTATTAAATCAAAATTGATGAACAACAAGATTAGGGCTAAATGTTGAATTGTTGAGGCACTGCAAGTGTTCAACGTGCGCGTGTTACGTGCTACAAGCATCGGGTTATCAAAAGATAATAGTGACCAGTAGCAGTAGGTGATTGTTAAATGGAATGGTCATTATTGGATATTTTATAATATTTTCATGTAAACGGTAGAAAATATGGTTTTTTAAAATAAAAGAAAATGAGTATGTAACAGGTTTCGATCTCTGGATCTCTCTCTCTAATTTTAGTCTTACATCTACTATACAATTCTTTGTGGTAGAGTTTATAAGAAGATTGTTAGGACTTGGGTTTGAATCCCTTGGGGGTACCACACTTTTGTGAGGGGGGAGAAATAGACTCTCCCAAAAAGAATGGGGTACCACACTTTCTTACACAACTATTGAGTTTTCTTATTTATTTATTTTTATGCATAACTAACAGAGAAACCCAAACTCAAAACGAAAAAATGCAAAATAGGTTAACTTCGACCAATTTAAACCCTCAATTGAGATCGATTCTCAAGCTTCTCAAACACGAAAGTTTTAGTACTATGAGTTATCTAATAAACACAAATTGAATCACTTGAAAATGTTTTGAAATGAGTAAATTATGATCATTTTACTAAATTCGCACAAATATATCTTGCAATGAAAACGGGATAGTGTCCCTGACTTTCGGCCTACTTATGTGCTCGATCAAGATCGATTCTCAAGCTCATCCACATAAAATTGTAGTATTCTGAGTTATCTAATAAACACAACTTGCATCATTTGAAAATGTTTTGAAATGAGCAACTTATGGTCATTTTAGTAAAGTCGTGCAAATCTGTCTTGCAATGAAAACGAGATAGTGTTATATGCTCGATTGAGACCATTGTCAAGTTGATCAAAACAAAAATATTGTAGTACTCTGAGTTATCTAATAAACACAACTTGAATCACTTGAAAATGCTTTGAAATGAGCAAGTTATGGTCATTTTACTAAAGTCGTACAAATTTGTCCAAAATCTCGCCTGGAACAATGCGAAGTTTTTGCAAAACCTCAGAGAGTTTTAGGCGAACAAGAAATTTCAGCAAAAAAAATTTTTACTGTTAGCCCAGATCAATACGAGGCAAACAATATTTTTTTTGTGATTTCTCAAAAAAAAATTTGAAGTTTACTTTGTTTTTGTGATTGAAAATTTTTCTGAAATTTCCACTAGATTACTTTTTTCTGAAAAAAAAAAAAAAAAATTGGGGTCTGATTTTTAAGGGTTTTGAATCTTTTGATTTTGAGGGAGATGGAAAAGATTTTCGAGGGAGAGGGAAGAAATTGGTTTCGATTTTGCAAAAGATTTGAATGTAGAGCGAAATTTGAACGTAGGAAAGGGAAGAGATTCGAATGGGGGAGGGAGGAATGGAGTTTTGATTTGAATGGAAATGGGGAAAATATTAGTTTTTTATTTATATAGGTGGTGTGGGAAAGTATGGTGGTGTGAAAAAGAAAGTAGATAGTGTGAAAAAGTAGAATGGTGTGAGAAAGAAGAAATAATGGTGTGAAATAGTCAGCTGCCTAATTTTAAACCCTTGGTAAAGGGCTACCATTAGCCTATTTTATCACATACAAACCACCAAGGTTTAAGAATTAGTTAACGTTAAATTAGGTTATTTCTGTTGTGATCTTTTCCCCCTAACTATTACATTCTTCTCATAGAAACCAAATGCATTTTAGATGTGGGGTTTCCTTCTCCATTAACAGAACCTTATTCAATGTTGTCAAACGCATTCGACAATGACTTGGGGTCCTCAAGTCAGCACCACAATGTGAGCATTGAGATGAAGTGGTAAAAGTTTGGTCATCTACTTTTATGCATAAGATGAGCGAGTAAAAAAAAATGACCCAAAGAAATTATTGCAACAAGCATTGAAACTTACGATGTGTTTGATTCCATGGAATTTTTTTTAATTGATTAATTAATAGTAAAAAATGTATTTTTCAAGGTGTGATGGCTCAGTGATTGAACAGTGACGGATAATATCATTAGGTCACGAGGTCGAATCCAGCCAATCACACCTGATGGAAGGGGTTAAGGATTTTTTTTTTATATAAAAAAAAGGGACTAGTGAAAGGTTAAACAAAACTTAATATACTGCCATAGTCTCTATTTCACTATGTCAATGTACTTTTTCAACTGTGTTTTCAAAACATAAGTGCTATACCACATTGTTTATCATGGCCATGATTTTAGAGAGCCAGACTAACAGCGTCAGGCCGATCCATCACCACCCATCATCCTAGAGATGCTGGGCTCGACCCTGTCGGCCTGGCTCTCTAGCAAGGCTCTTATCATAGACATTTAAGTATATTTTTATCTAGCAGTTATTTGGAGGAATAATTTTACTCATCTCCTCGACATTTGAACAACCAAACCCATTCATAGCTTGAAATAGTAATAAAAATTTTAAAAAAATCAGCTCAAGAAAAAATAAAGTAAATACTTCACATCTATTTTCATGAGATATTGATTCAATCTGATATAACGAGCAAGTCTAAGCATCCAGAAAACACAACCATTTTTTAGCCAAATTTGAGTTTTTTTTACACTTTTACTCATTCTCTTTAAAACACAATTACAAACATCATTTATAAAAGGGATTGAAGTGTAAAAAGCCCAAAACCTAATCAAAAAATGATTATGTTATCTAACTACCTAGAATTGTTGCTGATATAACATTTCAACAATTCTAACCAGCTAAATTCTAGCAAGCCTTTTAACTGACATCTTTTGGGCATTTTTTTGATTTTTTTACAATTCCACCCTTCTATAAATGGTGTTTGTGATTGTGTTTTAAAGATGACGAATAAAAAGTGTAAAAAAAAAAATCTAAAAAAATGCCAACAAACAAGACACTAAACTTGCTCATTACATTTACACTTTCACACTAGCAGACAATTTTTAACTATTCTAATATCTCTCTTTTTTTTTTATTCAAAACATGGATATTTGGTAAGTGCCGTGTACTCTCGTATCAATTATGATTGAAGACACCTATTAATACCTAGACGAGGACACCAATACGTTTTTCATCATTTTTTTTCATTTTTTTTTTAAAATCCCTTGACTCCTTCCACCCCAAATGCTGCGACAGGGTTCAAATCTGGACTTGTGATTTTATCCGCCACACCTATATTTCAAAGAAAATAAATGTGATGGAACAGACTATCAAATGGAAGATGGATGTCATCTACCAACCTCGTGCATTTTGACAAAGCACTTGTGCATCCACTTTGCAAGAGATAGAATCCTAAACAACTATCTTTTATCAAGGCCTGCCAAAGTCCTCTAATTATTCAAATTCCACATGATGGGGTCACTGTAAGTTAAACTAACTGAAGGTACATGCTTACATGTCATAATCATGACAGTCCTGCAAATAAGTAAATTTGGTATTCTAATGGGATGACCTTTTTTTAGATCCCTATCTTACCAAACAAAGCAATTAAACTACTGTACAAGGATAATCTCACATAAATTATGACCCCGCAACAACAAACGACAATGCCTCCTGCAACAAGATACCATTTGCTTCAGCTTCTGGAACTAGAGACCTAAGTCAACTGGAGAACATGAAAACACAGATTGAAGAGACAATTAGTCGGACCAGAAACGATACGAGGGGCATTTTGATTCACAGCAAGGAGGCATATCAATTGATTCACAGCAAGGAGGCATATCAATGAACATTTCTATTAATCCATCAGGGCAACTTACTCAGAATCTCCTTCGGTTTCCATGAAGCTCAGATCTCTTCGACCATCTAGCTTGACCAACACTGTTCCTCGGTTCTCTTCAGTCCACTCCATTTCAGCCTTCTGTATAATAGCAATGACCTGCACAAACAACCATAACCATACTGACTCTGGCAAAGTGATACAAGGCATATTCGAGATTTGTGAAAAAATTTCATGTCTCTTGCGTCTTTTAATTTACTATTAGTACATCTACTCGTTTCTTAGAAATAGGTAAACCACCCAAAAGCAGTAATCCATACCAATTGTTTCAGTTTGCCCCAGCCAACACCATGAGCCCCACATCCAGTGATGACTCTCAGAAAATGAACAGCTATAGAAAGAAAAACAGAGGCACACTTGATATTTACAATGAAAGAATACTGGAGGAATGAAAAACGGGATAGGTTCACATTAGAGGCTTACAATGTATATAGGTAGTAAACAAAAGAAGGTGAACTTTCAAAAGCCTAATTGCTTGTTTTATATGTTGCCCGTGCAAATCAATCGTCACCACATTTCGCATTCCCTTGTTTCTGCAGTAGCAAGTGCTTAATTGTAATGATTCTTAAAGTATTAAATTCTAAAATAAAATTTAAAATTTTAAAAAAAAAAAAAAAAAGGACTGGAAATTTTTTTTTCATACACATGACTAACCTGGCTTCAAATATTTCCTGGCTGGCCTTCTCATCTGCTTCTCGAGCAATTTTATCATGTACCTGACCCTAACAAATGCAAAATAGCAACAAATATTTCTCAAGAAAGCTATATCATGACACAAGTACATGTCTGGTGCTTCACCATCTCGTGCTTTATAATCAAACTAGTCGGGACTTCCAATTGCATTGAAACAACTTCCAATTGCATTAAAACAACCTAGACAAGCAATTGTAAACGAGACTACCAGCTGAACACTTTAAAAATGTGTGAAGTGTTCCCAGCAGAAAACAACCACCACATGATTAGGTATGTAAGACGTAACCTCTTGTAAAGACCAACATTGGCTACGATGATATCCATCTTGCTCATATAATAGATAATATCCATTCGTTGATTGATCTGCTCTTAGCGGACCGAAAACTCGTATGGAATTCAAAGAGCTTTGAACCAATTGTCTACAGTGAGTGCTCACAATATTAATTCACAGAAGGACAGTGCGTTGACAACTAACTCAATGTGGATTAAAATCCAAATTAGTAAATAATAGAAATAACAATAAAAGAGAACGTGGTGATATAAAAATTTTAAAAATAAATAAATTAACATATATATAATGAAAAACCGGCTTGAACCTATCCACAACAAAACTACAGTACTCCAAATTTCATTTAAAATGAAAATTTGTCTTGCATAGGAAATTCAATCTACTTCAAACAAAAACGAAAAACTGGCATGTACTAATAAAGATGTGATATGATGGTACGAAACCCTAAGATAGGTTAATCCACTTTATGCCAAAGCCATGAAAGAATTCCTAGGTCTACATGTCAAGGCATTGCAACCATGAGTACATCGTGACAAATATCAACACTTATTTTGGAGAAGATTTCTTTTGAATATGACTTTTAATCATCATGTTTTGTCAAATATATATATATACACATTCAGGGGAGGGAAGGATTATTCCCAATGGACAATCTAAATAAACATAGTTATCGTCAACCTCAAGTGCTCAAAACACTCCCATCCCCTCAACTGTCTTACACCTTTCCATCGCCTTCCAGATAAATAGTAATTCTAACTATTAAACAGATCTTCACTTTATAAATCAATTTACTTTTAACGGTAGGTTAAACGTCCAATTTGTGAATTTTGACATTTAAAGGTTCAAGGTTTTTACTGAATTAAAATCTTAAATTTAACAATGGTTTATGCTGTATCACTGGAAACTAACAATAGTTCATGTTAATAGAAGGGTCAACTGTACCTGTTCAGAAAGATAAGCAGCATACCCCTTATTCCCACTTGAATATGCTGTTGCTGCCTGGAAAATATCTTACAACACCTTAGTGAACAATCACACTGAGCAGGTCTTACTTTTGAACAATAATCCTCTCTCAAAATGAAATCACCTTCTGATAGTAGGATTTCATAGCATCATAATGTTGAGATGCAGTCCTTCTGAATCCCTCATATTCTTCTCCTTTAGCTGCAATGTAAATCAAAATGATACTTCAAGCAGATGGTTTATAAGTTAATACTTGATAGTGATCACAAAGTAATTCTTACAAAATAAATTTGAGGCATAGGCTCTGTTTGATCAGTCAAATGATTATATACATAATAACTGTTAATATTATTTATAATAAAAATATAGATCAAAACAACAAGAATATTGTTGTTAGTATTCAACATAAATATTATTATCATTTCATTGTTATTCTCAAGGACTAACTTTATATGACTTAACTAAGGAAAATGTAGTTAAAAGATGCAGTAGGTTTACACTTTAATGAACTGATGCAAATAAAAATGCCATAGGGATTTCCATACTTTGTTACACTCTATCAAACACCCTAAAAACAGTTCTACATGAAAATTGATTTCTCCCACCATGTTTCCAATAGAGCTAAGGCTGCCTCAAGATGTTTTAACATTTTACAGACCGTGCTTCATTTTTTGTTAATCACGAGACTGAGAATGAAACCAAATGTGTGAAGCACTGTTCAAAATATCAACAATAACTCCAAAGATACCACCATTTGATTCAAGATCTCAGTGTAAAAATCAGCGATATTATATGCAAGCAATTTGTATTTTGGACTAAATTATGCAAGATGTTGCTTTCTTCTTTTTTGAGTGTGTGTGGGCAGGTGGGGAGGTATCATCGATGAATATATCACACAGAAAATGCTTTCCTAGCCTCAGAAAAATCTTAACTGCCTAACCTGTCTGCTACTAAAAATAAAATCTTATAGCTCTTATTCCAGAAAACCGTGCCACAAGGAAGATTCTAGGTTAAGCTGAAAGATGTAAAAATTAAAAAGAAAAAGTAGGTAGATGATGAGTACCCCATTCAGTCTTCTGCTGAAGTTCTGTAGCACCATCAGCATTGACATTGATTCTTTGGCCAAAAGAATCCATTTTCTTTACAATGCTCTTCCAATTCATATTGCTAGGTTCTTGTTCAGAACTTTTCGGGACATTAAACAAAGATTCCAACACCTTTTGCGGAAGACACTGTTCTGTAACTTCAGGGTTGGGCAAAGATTCTTTTGTAGAATTCATAAGAACATCAGAGTATGCCCTGAACCAATTTGAAGCAAAAGATTAATAACTAAAATGTCCTTGATTGGATTCAATGATTACGATGAATTGGAGATTTTGAGTGAACCAAAGCCCGGATAACTTCAAGTTTCTAGTATTCTAGGAGATTATACAGAAGTAATATATCAAAATAAATCAAATAGATTCTTCAATACAGAATACATCTCTACAATAATATCATCAATCGATAAGCCTTTCGGACATGCTTGCAAATGTATCCTATGTTGGCTCCAACTTTTATTAGAGATCCATTCTATGCCTCTTTTTTTTCTTTTTAATATATGATCTTGTGTAGCTTATCATATATATAATAAGTTTGTCATATGTTTTTAAGAACTAATAATTTTCCAAGTGCAGTAATTGAAGTTAATATTTACTATTAGTTTATTACCAAGGGCATAACTAGAGATGGCGACCTCAAAATCAAGTACTCAATCAATCAAATTACAGTTATGGGAAAATTTCAGTAGTGGACCAAATGCATATATCAGTGACTATTATATGATTATCTGCTAGAACCCAGCGAAGAACATGCCGCGATAATCAAAACCAGCATTGATTCTCAACACTGGGATTAAGCAACTTTATTGTGGGGCTGCTTGCCTTTTATGTATTAGAATTTAAGAAATACCCCATTTATCGAGCTGGAAAATTCAATTAAAATTGAAAGAAGAAAAAAAGAGGCATTACTCAGTAGGTAATCCCAGGATGCACAAGAGATTGCAAATGAGAAACTGCTCCCACATTAAAATTTTAAAAATAGAACGACACGCAGGAATCCAATTGGTACTTAGATAATAATTAGAACTAAGGTTTGATTAGCCAAATTGCATTGCCCAATGCATGTCAGATGAGTACCATGACAATGTCACATACAATACGATTTTGCATCAAACGACACATACAAACAATATGGCTTGGATACCGCTGGCTGGTGTTTGAAGAAACTTTAATATAATCAATTGTATTTCATTTCCAATAGTTTGGATTCACGTGTCAAAGAGTTTTCAACAAGAAAAAACCTAACCCCTTTCCTACGATTATTACTTAATTCAGGCCTACCCCACCACCTTAATAGAATTGATTTCCCTCCCACTGAAACCCCTAATATAACGACTTCCATAATTAACTGCTGAACTCTCTGTTCCAGGACATAAAAACATCGTCACCAAATTTACCACTAGTCATCGTCATAAAAACCACTTGGATCAACCGCTTTGTGAGCTCAAATCTCGAGGACCACATTATACAACTCTAAAGAATGTGCCTTTATCCCCCAAACCATCTTCCCAAACATACACCTTTGAAGGCACAATGAAAGGAATACAAGAAAACCATACCACCAAATCACCAACACAATGGCACATGAAATGAGAGACCATATCACCTATCATTGGAAAAGTCTGGCCACTCCCACCCAAGAATCACATCAATAAGAGACCGGAGCATCACCAATCAACCCCACAACCACAAATAAAATGGTGTCAATCCGAACTGGCAAAGTCACAATGACGCAAAAGATGAACCCAAGTTTCAGTATCATGCATCCACATACGGTGATTCACCTCCACACCCCTCCTAAGTGTTCTGAGAGCTGGTACAGTCACAAAATAATTTCAAAACAACGAAACGCACTTAGGAGGTAAATCCCCACTTTCTTATGCTTTACCTCATATGCTCAAGAAGAACAAGTATGCTTTCTCTTCTTCTCCATTCCTCTCGCTTTCATGTTTCATCATCATCATCATAGATGAGTTGGTTAAAAATCTTTAAAATGGTCCTCCAAAGATGTAATATTGTCGACCACGATAGATGAGTTGGTTAAACAGATTGCCTGGGTCACGAAGACTAACGCACTTAACAACCAGGTCATGTTTCTGTTCAGTAATATGACTGTTCGCAAAACAAATCACAATTGTGTTGGAAAAAATAACCATGACATCATTCATCCAGATCCATTGCCACCCCTACTTAGAACAAGGTACATTCATATAACATGGAACTGAGAAAAAAAAAATGAGTGTGTAGATAGATTTGGAGAGTAGAGAGAAATTCAAACGACTGTAATTGGCATAGAATGCTAATTCCATGATTTCATATCCAGTAATAAAATGAAAAATAAGCCATTGGTAGTGACATGCAAAAGTAGGGGCACGCAGGATACGGTGCATATTCATTGTCATCCGTCTATATAGAGAAAGTGCTATAATGAAGCAGGGACGGGGAAAATATATACATATAAAAAGACCAAACTGGTTACCTCCACTCACGGCCTGAAGACTGCATGATATGCTGAAAGTCTCTTTCTGATGGACGAACACTTAAGTATGATATCCTATCTGGAGGCTGCCAAAAATATAGTTACAACAAGGAAACACTATAAGGAGTCTTACCATTTATACTAGTAAAATGCTCAATATTATTTCCAACTACCCTGTCATACATGACTTGAGAAAGGATTGCCATTGGTGTACAAAAAGTTTTCTTCATTACAAATTCATGAATGATCTAAAACTTCCATCATTAAATGTCAAACACACCTGCCATGTAAAAATCCAAGAATAGCGAGATTATGAAAGTGCTATGTGAAATCCAAACCAAAGCTAACTTAGTTAGGCTAGATGATTTGCAACAGCTACAGGATGTCATGTTTCTACCTGAAAATTTTTAATCAATACAATACCAAAACTTAGAGATATCAATAATTGGAATCTAACAATCTAGTCTGAGTGCCAGTGACTGTTGAACAGGATTTCATTCATTGTTAAACCCACCATGTATGAGAGAGCACAAGTCAAGACATTCAGTGTGATGACTTAATCAAATATGCATAAAATCAATAAGGAAACATGATTAACCACGAGAAATGCAGTAGAGAATGATACCCAAAAGCTAGATTTTAGAGAAACATAATATTAAGGTGTGTGAAACAACACGAGGAGCTGCTGTAACTGGGATAACAAACAAGCTTCCTTTTGGTTGGGATAGAGATAAACCGTACTCCCAGTGAGACGTAGAGGATAATATGAGTAGTGTTGAATCACTACAATCACAACCATAAGAAGGTAAGACAAAACTCTTAGTTCTGGATAATGTTTCCTGCTACCATATCAAGGGTGGAAACAAACCTAGATGGTAATTTTTCTCGGTAATTCTAAACTGACGATGAGAGTAAATAAAAATTAAAAAGAGTTCTAGGGTGTATGAAATGGAACAAATTAGATCCGTGCGAGGACTGGGTACATCTGATTTCCTTTTTTTTTAAATCGAATATCAGCTTAAAATGGAATTTTTTTTCACACTTTATATAGTTCCATTGAATCCCTAAACGAAAGAAATCTACCAGTTATATGGTTGGAATGTCAAAAATATCAAAATATCAAGAAAGTACCTGGCTACCATCCTTGAACTGCTTATGAGAGGATGCTGACAACTCAAGTAATGTATCCAAGGCCTGGAAAACAAAACATTTACCAAGACAACCTCGAGCTTTGAATTTGTCATAAAATAGATAGAAAGGGTACACATTGCGAAAAATAACGATAAGAAATATCAATTATCACCAGGGAAAACAGTGTGGGTGAATGCCCCATCTACAAGCATCACTATGTTAACAAGAAATCTTCACTGCTTGTAAATGGTAGAGAAATGTAATGAAATTGAAAATTGACCGGAATGCTTATTATACCTTTTCAACATCATATCCACAGTGACCTGCAGAAAAATTTTCATGTTATCAACCATACAACTGCCGGCCAAAAAGTTAAAACTTTATTTTCAAAGCTATCTTTTTCTAGACGAAACATCATCAATTGGCACTTTATGAAAACAAATGGGTATACACGTGTTTTTCAATCTAATAATAAATAGTGGTTTACATTTTTTTATAGTATTTTGAATCATCGCCACGAAGCCCTTACCAAGAGTTTGCATCATATATATGGATGCATGGATAGACACATATATTGATATCATTATGGGTCTTCATCAGGAAACTTTTGGAACATAATTGCATCTTTAGGGAGGTACTCACCAGGGACAGAGCTACTATGCATTTAGGTCAGGTGGGGAAGTGCCCCTACCCAAAAATTTTGAAATTAATAGTATAGTATGAGTTCAGGTGAGGCCAGATTAAATTGGTGGGGCACTCCAAGTGGGCACTCTATATACATAATCTTCTTCCTTTTTTGTTGTGTAACAATGCTTACATGATCTTCTTCTTGAATTTGTATGACAAACTCACTAAACAGGCCAACAAATATAAATATATATAGATCGATGAAATATATTTCCAATAGTTAACTATTTAATATTGTTCATACATTTCAAAAATAAAAAGAAAAAAAATTATTGTTCACAGTCCCAGTTATTTAATTGTCTAGCCTAAACCTTAGACATATTTATAATGGTTACTACTATATACATAATAATGAAAACACAATCCATTCATATAAAAGATGAATAGAAAAAATAATTAACATTTTCAAAATAATTGCCAAATTTAAATCGATTAATTTTTTAAATTGTTGCATGAATCGTGTTTTATTTTTGTTGTTGGCATGATCTTTATGTTATTGACTTAGTAAAATATGACACACATAAACTAAAGGTTGATAATCAAAGGTTTAGGGGTTTACAATCCCATTTTCCTTTCCTTCGAAGTTTATAAATAAATTCTCTACATGCAATGAAAATATAATACTTCAATTCTTTTAATGGATAATCTTCTTATGATATTTCAATTCTTTTAATGGATAATCTTTAATTTTGCAATGATTTTTGTTTTTTAACTTAAACTTTTTTAGTTTCTTTATATGATGGAAAATTGCACAAAAGAATAACTAGACTTGTTAAGCGTGGCTTAAAAAGCCAATGTTTAGGAGTGAATTTTTTTCTTCCCGAGTGCCCCACCCAAATAAAATTTCCGGCTTCATCTTTTACTTGCCGCCATCATATTCGGATGGATCAACAAATATGCTCAAAAAATATTAAAGTAGTCGTCACAAAAAAATAAAAATAAACTAAATCCAAGAGTAATCCTTGAAGCAACTCCCAGATCAGTCTCGTTTGCAACATCTTGTATGCCTCTACTATTTCTTGCTTAGGATGCAATAGTCCACAAGTATCATGTTCAAAGTACCTCTTTTCAGTTACACATTTACACATTCTTATTTCGTAACAATAATTGAAATAAACGACAATTCGAAATAACAATAAATAAAGAGAAATAACTAAAAAATAAAATATTTTTTCAATCAATCAACTAACTATGGGCAACCTATGACTTATTTATAACTAACATAACTTCTAAAACAAACCCTAAACCTAATAGGAAACAACTCCTAACAATACTAGAATCTTAATATGCCCAAAATACTATTATTGTTAATATTACTAAACCTAATTACACCAATATTTTTTAATTGAAGAAGCTTGTCTTCGAGCTTAAAGTCGAAAGAATTTGATAGCACAAGAAACCGGTCAGTGAACGTAGTGCAAAGTGCACTTGAAATATTCTACTCCAAACATAATATACAATAGTTAAAAACGAGAAACCAACTTAGAAAGAAACCAATGTAACAAACAACCGAAAGCTGCAAGAAACCTGAAAAGACATGTGCATAAGCTCGTGTCACAAAAATGTCCCAATACGAATCAACATAATCCTTGTCGTTATTGTAAACGCTCACAGTGTTTGCCTTGTAGGAACATCCTTTGTTTTCTCAAAAATGGGAAAGATGTTGCACAAGTCAAATGATTCACAAGTCGAAAATCGAGTACATGTGACAGCGCCCTCAGCTTCCTCAAAAAGTGTGATAGACTCTGAGAAACGGTATAGCTCATTTTGCTCTTCACGCATCCGGGCAAGGTCATCTGCATCCAATAGAGCTTGAATCTTGTCGATAGCTATCTTGTGCAATGCTTGGTACATATCTACTATCTCACTCCAAGACGCATCTGAATTTGTCGCAACCTGCATGACAATGGATGTGGTAATGTGCTAACCTCCGTCAGCGATTGTATCTTCTAGTTGATGGTTATAACTTCAAGTTTAGAGAGACCTCTCTTGTAGGTTCGTGTGCTCAGCTGAGCATGGTTGTCGACGTTGAACACTATTGCTCTGATGAAAAAAAGTGTTTTGTCGAGTTGCATTGGGCCCATATTTTGGCTTTATGTACTTAGATCCAATTTGGGGTTGGCTTCTTGGAACAACCCAGATTTTTTGGCTTTCTTATCTTGTTGAGCTAAAGATTATTTTAGGCTCCCACACTCACCACCGTTACATCAACAATTTCAATATCATCCTCCATATTCACCATCACGGCATGGATCCTCCCTTCTCGATGATCATAATCGAGTTTAGCAAGAACTCCACGCAGCATATTTTCTACAAAAGCACAAGTATGATTATCTAAACAAGATGCTTAAACATAATTCCTGGAACATGGCTCTTCATGATTCCACGTGCCATGTTGCTTAGCTTATAAAAAGTTCTCAACCATACCCAACAAATCCTTCCTTTTATTTTCTTTTCCCACCAATTACATATCCTTCCCAACATCCCATCACTCCAACCATCCACATAAACCAAGTCATTTCCACTATCCCAGCCACCTTACAACCACATATTTTCTTTCATCGACCCCAATTTCTCAACCCTTTGAACCTGTTATTGCCAACCTAGTTCCCTTTCACTTGATGAGCCCCTTGTTATTGAGAAACTCATGAAAGTGCCTCCGCGAGATGTCCTCAAAGAAGACAATGTTCAGATTGCACAAATCAAAGATGTTTTTATAGAAGGGGGAGATAACAAATATTTTGGTGTATGAAGATCCATTTGCAATCCTATAGACGCCTCATGAGGTTTAACTAATGTTTCTCCTTCGTCTGTTGCCAAACCAAAATTTGCTAAATAACAGAAAGTAACACCCCTAATTAAAATTATTTGTCACCCATCCTGCAATCTGAAAATAATATTTTTTACTACCTACTATCCAGGTAATAGATCTAAGCTACTTTTCAGATCTTTATACCAAACCAAAATCTGCTAAATAATGGCCTGTGTCAAGGAGGGTAATCATATTGGGGCACAAAGTAACACCACTCCTAGTTAAAATCTATTTGTCATCCATCCTGCAATCTGAAAGGAATATATTTTTTACTACCTACTATCCAGATGATAGATCTAAGCCACTTTACAGATCTTTATACCAAAGCTTTCGTTCATCGACTTTTTCAAACAACATCCAAACATTCTCCGCAGGATTTCACCGGAACTAATTAATATATGACCCTTTGAAGCATGAGTATAGGATCAACCAACTAATTACCTGTATTTCCTCCATCCTTGCACATACTCTGTGTCATCTTCAATCCACATAGATTCCTTTTCAAGTACTCTTTCCTCATTCAAACAATCCACTTCAGAATTGTAGATGAAAAACTCAAATTATCCTTATTCACAGACTAAGAATTCTGCCCCAGATTCGACAAAGAATTTAAACTAAATTCCTAACCAGATTCCCAACTCTTATCCTAAGATTACATAAATCATCATATCGAATCGTTATCAGGTTGGGTCCTCTTATTGGATCCCAAAATCATTGTCCAGGCCCTAAGTTATCAAAACGGAACGAATGAGGTTTCGCATCAAACCCAGTCCGTTGATAAACGAACGTTCTAGTAGAAACAGAAAATCTCAAAAACTGTCACAAATAAATAAGGTGCACACAAAACCATCCAGAATATAAATTAATTTAACCATTAAAACAAATCACGGTCAACAAAGCAAGTACAAAGTGATCTACCATCTAACGGTTAAGTTTACTTGACTGACGAGATTCCAATCACCGTCTTATACTGCCCCTCTTTCGAGCATTTCCAACTGCAGAGATAACAACGCCATAGCAACAACAGCCTGACCTCAAAAAGATTTAACACAAGTTAATTAAAAACCACTAAGTTGAATCACAACAAAGCAAGTACAACATCATCTACAATTTAGGGATTAAGCCTGTTTGACTGTCAAGAGATTCAAGTTTACGTCTTTCGAGCATCTCCACCTGCAGACCCAATTTCAACGCCATGTCAATAAAAGCCTGACCAAATAAACCCTAATATCCAAATACAATTCCGAAACAAAACCCAGACCTAATTGTAGCCCCCCAATCCATTAAGGGTCCTCCATGTGTCTAAGGGTGTAAACAACATACATAGCAGTTGCAATCTTGTGATGAGAATATCTGGTGTAGGTCAATGCAACTCCATCTCCCATTAAATCCCTCAAAACCATGTTTCTCGTTTCAATTTAAGGTTCTCATCTACTCTCCAAATAGACCCAAAACCTATTTAGGATGCATCTCCAAACAGACCCAAGACCTAGTTAGGATGTATCAAGCCTGCAAATCAGTTCGACCCCGCAAATCTCCAGGTTTAGCAGATCAGTTTGAAACCTCAAATTTCCAGATTTTGGGCGCGCGTGCGCGAGCTAAATGTGATATAGTCTTTTAGGGATTCAAGGGAAAAGAGCTGAATGAAAAAATAAAAACCTCAAACCTTTTTTGGGGGTTTTAGGGTCTCCCATTGGAGATGCTCCTAATTACGCATCATTGTCAATTGCATTACTATTACTAACATACAATCTTAATTACACATCATTGTCAATTGTATTACTATTACTAACATACAAACATAATCGCTATCAAAAGATAACCCCTTCTAAAAACATGTAAAAAGCACAATCTCAAAAAAAATTAAAAAATTAAAAAAAAAACTGAATCTTAAGTAATCACGTTTACTTACATAACACATCCTGAACAACAGCCAAGCTCAATTCACACTCCTCTCCAAGTATCGAGCACAGGAACTGCTCCGCTTCTTCATTCGACACACGCCCACCCTTGGGATGAAAAGAACTGTACTTTCTACCTCCACCACACAGGCTAGACCTCACATAATCCTTCCCAATGACGCTCGAAACTGTCCCCGTCGAAACCGTCGTCTTCTTCTGCTTCATCACTCCAAACCCCTTCTGCATCTCAATGAGATCGGCATCAAGAAACCTCTCGGAAGAACTCGAGCTAGTCGATGGATCGTCACCCGTCGACGAGTCAAAATACGAAGACGAACTCGCACTGGCACTCGTCGTCGAATGACAACTTCCATTCCCCCAAAACAACTCATCCATTCCCTTCTCTCGCTCAAACGAAAGTGAAGAGAAATCTCCGTTCAAACACCCAAGAATCGACGGAGCCACCGCAGGCGGATTCGCTGCCTCTTCTCCACCACCACCGCTCGCGGCGGGAAATTTCGTCTTTCGCTTCTTCTTCTTCGACGGCCTTGTCATCGAGATTCGAACGAAACAATAGAAGGAATAATTCGAGATGGAACGAAAATTAGGGGACGGAGTCGAGACGCAAATGAGGGTCTTTGGTATCGATCGAAACCCTAATTTGAGATTGAACGAGAGCAGCAGAGGTAATTTGGGTGAAGAGATAAGAACGAGAAGGAGATTTCATGGAAGTGATAATAAATTTTTTTTTGGGTGCGTTCGTCGTCGGTTCGTCTCGCATAAATGGAGTTATCCTACATGGCGAGGAAACCAGCGAGGGAGGTGAGGTGGAGGGGGTGGGATGCGGGCCGTTGTTTTTGCGCGCGCATCCCGAGGGGGTGAACGCTTCACCCCCTCCCCTCACTTTCCTCTCTCATTTCCTCGACATTTAGAATTTTGCAAGGGAATGATGGAGATTCCACCCGGATGGAGTGGTTGATAGCCCTGATTCTAGAGATCTTGGCCGACAGCGTTAGACCCGTACATCGTCATCCATCATTCTAGAGGCCTGACTCTAGGGAGAGATGGAGAGAGAGCGAGGTGGGGGCAAGGCCCACCCACCACCATCCAACATCTTCGATGATGATGGATGGTGGTGGACGGGTCTCATCCCCAGCTCGCTCTCTCTCTCTCCCTCCCTATAATGGGTTCTTCTAGAGCAGAAATTCTAGCTGGCTTGGAAAATCGGCCTGGTTTGCTGTCTGGTGCCCCTCCTCCTTGAGAGCACTACTACAGTGCCTGGTGTTGTGCTTGATGCCACTAGGCACCGTCCATATGCCAAGATATATGAAAAAATTCACATCTCGAGGCAGATGGACGGTGCTTAGTTGTCACCAGGCACTTTAGAATTTTCCCCTCCTTAAACACACAACTCCAAAAAGTGTTTAAGGAGCCCTCCCATGCAGCAAACCAGACCGATTTTTTCAGGTCAGCTATAATTTTTGCTGCCAATTTTCCCTTCTAGAATGATGGGCAGGCCTGGCGCTGTCGGCCCGGCTTTCTAGCAAGGCTATGTTGATAGATTAGAACAAGGGCACCCCAATTTGATTGAATTGAATCCCAACTTGCGTAGAGATGCTAAATCGACAATAATAATGGATTTTTTTAAAGCATATTGCTAATTAAAATAACATAACTGTATGAGCCTCGTAATCAAGGTCTCTATAGATGAACTACAAAATCAAATATCGTGAATAAAGAGTAATCTATGTATGATGCTAATGAGAGGTTGTCACGCTCAGTTCATGATTGTTCTAAGTTGTCACTAATGAGTATTCCATCAAAAAATATGTTCTCCACTGCTTAGCTAGGTTGATGGACAACTTTTTTTTTTTAGATATTGACATTTTGATCTCAATCATTTGCATTGGAGCTCACTCTTTTAAAGATTGGATTATCTCTTGATCCAACGTGGTTTCAGCGAATTGTTGTGCTTTTACACGCTTCATTTATGGTGATATTCATATGAAAAAAAAATTGCAGTGTCTTGACTTAGCTATATGCAATATATGACAATAAATTGGGAATGTTAACTTAGTTGACCTGAAAGTCAAGTAAAGTCTAACTCACTATTAAAACACATAGATAAGCTTAGCATGTTGTTGAAGATGTCAAAAGGATAATTAGCATATTGAAACTTGTATGTTCTTAATCTATGATATTGTTGCATCATTTTATTTTATGTTTTTCAATGTTGTTGCGTTTGCACGTGGATAAACTCATTCCTTCTCATATCCTCAATTCTCAATGTTGTTGTGTTAGCAAAATCAGTTAATAATAATAATAGTAATTTTAGCTTGATAATAATGATAATAATAATAATAATAATAATAATAATTTGATATGTAAATTAATTTTATCTTGTTTACATATTATTTAGTAGGTACATAGTGTGTGCCCCAAGGGGTACAATATGTCTTCGTGAACATATAACATGTTAAATATGAATAGTGTTAAATACACCACATGCGTCGCCATCCAGCCCAAGTCTGACCTGTCCTCGATTTCTTACACTTTTTTTACAAACAACCCTAACTAATTCAGTAGGATTGTCTTCATACAACAAATATGTTGTATGTTGGAGACTAACGAGCATAACGTTTGCACCGAGACGGGACATTGCTACAGCAGGCCTCAAACCACCACATAGTCAAATGTGTTGATCTATCGGATACATCCAAAGAACTCCACTCTGGTAAAAACGTATTTGGTTTTACATACAAAGTCGAATCTGTTTCAACGACTATTTCATACAGTAAAATTTGTACAGAGATATCAAACATATTATTTTGTACAATACATTTTATTTGTAAAATTAATTTCAATATATTGTTTTGTACAGTAAATTTTAGAGTTTATATTTTTATTTCTATCAATATTACTATTTTATTATAGTAATTTATGCAAATTAGATACTGAGCTTATAAATTTAATAACTCTGATTAAGATGTTGTTGTTGTTTTTACAGTACTTACTCTAAATAAATTTTGTGTGTGTCAAGCATTGTTTTATTATTATTATTATTGCTAATAACAGATAAATTGTGTTTTTTATGTGATAGAAGAAATGTGGAAGATAAAAACGAAACTAGTATAATTGTTGGGTTGACCTTTGAAGTCATTAAAGTTTTGCTCGTGATAGGCCAAATAAATTCAAATAAGTTGATTTTAAAACATGGCAGAGCACCATGTTGTTTTACTAAACAATATTGGGTTTGACAATATTTCTTACCGAAGATGAAACCAAAGCCAAATTTTGGAGAAATCCAAAAAAAGTCACATGGAAGTGTTATTTGTGATTGATGCTTGGAGGCATTTTGACTTCCTGTGCCGAAATTATGTGTCAAATTCGTTGGATGAAGTATTGTACAAAGTCTATAGTACTATTAAAAGTGCTAAAGAATTATGGGGGCTTTGGCAAGGAAATACAAAACAAATCATGTTGGACTAAATAAATTTGTCGTTGACAAGTTTATTGATTGCAAAATGGTTGATTTTAAGGAAATCATTATTCAGATCTAAAAACTCCAGATTATCATCCATGAGATGCATGTTGAAGGTCACATCATCAATAAATCTTTCCAGATCGTTGCTATTATTGGGAAACTCTCTCCCAATTTAAAAAATTCAAGCGCAATAAGATGAGTCTTGAAGACTTAATCATCTAGTTAAAAATTGGGGAAAACTAAAACAGACAAACGCAAACTGATTGAAACAAAAAGCACATGTGATCGAGTTCAAACCATCATAAGAACTTTCATAAAAGGAAATGTTCTTTAAATAATAGCAGGCATGTCATTAACTCCAAAAGCCATGCAGACTTTTAAAAGTTCAAAGGCATTTGTTATGTCTGTGGCAAGAATGGTCATTTGCGAATGATTGCTAACATCACAAGGATGGAGATAGCAAAGGCAAGTCTTCTAAAGCCGGTATATTAGAAGTTCTTGCATGTTTTATTGAAAGGTTACAATTAAGTGCAAATGTATCTAAAGTTAACATTGTTAATCATCCTCGAACAGGGTGAGTTGACATTGGTGCTAGCTGCCACATCTACAGTGATAAATCCATGTTTCCAACTCACGAGAAGTTGAATAGCGATGAAAATGTCTTCATGGGGAATGAATCGGTCTCGACAATATAGATAAAAATGAACTGTGGTATTAAAGTATACCTCAGGCAATAACGTCACAATGAAATACGCCTTCCATGTTCCAGATATTAGGAAAATTTTAATTTATGCTTATCTTTTGGTAGAAAAATAATTTTAAAATATTTGAAAAAATTAAATTTGCCTTGTAAAAAACGAGATGTGCGTGGGGTGTGGATGCCTAACGGATGGTCTTTTTAAGGCCAGTGTAATGGTTATTAATAATAAAATGACACTTTCTTATTTACTTGAGTCCCCTTTATTGTGGATGATAGACTAGGCAACGTAAATTTTAATAAAATGAATAAATTTGATAGTTTAGTGTTAATCCTTAAATTTGATAATAAATCACAATACGAATGCAATGTTTGTGTAGAAGTCAAATTTACTAAATATATTTTTTTATTAAAGGAATACTACAATTTTGGGTATAATACACACTGATTTATGTGGTTTCAAATAAATTTCTACTCGAGGTGGGAAAAAATATTTGTATCACATTTATCGATGATTGTTCAAGGTATTTACTAAATAGCAAATACGAAGCAATCATTGTGTTTTTAAAATACAAAATTGAAGTCGAAAATCAAACCGACAAAGTTGGTTCGAACGAAACCACAGAAGGCAGAATTCGAGACGAATAAAAATCCAGGGGACGGAGTCGAGTCGCAAATGAGAGTCTTTAGTGTTGATTGAAACCCTATTTGAGATGGAACGAGAGGAACACATATAGTTTGGGGGAAGAGATAAGGATGATAATGATATTTCACGGAAGTGTTAACAATTTTTATTTATATTGTTTTCTTTCCATGTGTTTGTCGCTGGTTCATCTTGTACAAATGAATAAAATAAAAAGCGACCATTTTTTTCCATGTAAAATAAAAAGGGGTGATAGAGATTCCAACTTGATGGAGTGGTTGATTAATTAGAACAAGGGCACCCCACTTGGATCAAATTGAATACCAATTGTGTAGAAATGCTAAATCGACAATAATATTGTGGGTGATGGAGAACTTTTTTTTAATCTTTTTTAGATGTTGACATCTTGATCTCAATCATTTTCATATGAGTGTATTATTTTAAAATATTGGATTATCTCTTAACCCAACATGTTTTCAGTGGATTATTGTGTTTTATACGCTTCATTTATAGTGATATTCATACGGGATTTTTATTTTGCAAATGTCTTGACTTTGCTATGCGTAATGTGTGACTGTAAATTGGGAAGGTTAACTTAGTTGATCCGGAAATCGAGTAAAGTCTAACTCACTATTAAAACAAATAGATAAGCTAGCACGTCAATGTAGATGCATAGGAGATGTCGAATGGATGATTTGCATATTGAAACTGGTATGTTCTTGATCTATGATATTGTTGCATTCATTTTATTTTATGTTTTTCAATGTTGTTGTGTTTGCACATGGATAAGCGCGTTCCCCTCTCATCCTCAATACTCAATGTTGTTGTGTTAGCAACGTCGGTCAAATGAAAAAAAAACTAACAATAAAAATTTCACAAACTTATTGCTAAAAGAACACCTATATTTGGATTCCTAAAAAAATATGAGAAATCCTCAAGTATATTCAAGAGATCGTGAGTTTTTTTTTTTTTTTCTCGATCCGTGAGTAAATTCATTTGTTTTGCTAAAAGTAGAAATATATGCATTGTAAAATACCATATTTTGATTGTAAATTTCGATTGAATACCAGATTTGAAAAAACTTTCACCTTCCTTGTGCAGTGATATCGTGATGCTTTCACCTCACTAGTCAACTTCATCAGAGCCAACTACACACACAATCAACTAGCAGACACAAACACAATCGACTCAAAGCGGCGCTTAACAATGCCCGTAGCAACATACACAATCGACTCATGGGACAACAACAATCGACTCGCGCACACAAATACAATTGACTCAGGGGTTGGTGAATCGAATGAGAGAGGGAGAGAGATAATCGATCGATTTCTCGGATTTGCATGCGGGAAAGAAGAAAAAAAAAACACATGCTGGCCTAGCAAAGAGAAAAGAAAACATAAGCGAGCCCGACGCAAAAGAAATCAAACTAAGGCCCATTGCTAAAAGGCTCAGAACTTTGTTTTGAAATTGTTTTTTTTTAAAACAAAGACTACCATTTGAAGATTTGGATGGGTCAAGTCGAACTATCAAATAGACTTAACAAACATTTGCCATTCTCGATTAATTTTTGCAAACCTTAGCTCTTGAAATTAAGATCGAGGATTAAGATGAGTTAATTTCTAACATACAACACTTAAATCTCATGGACCTAAGACTAACAATAGGTATATTAGGATTATTTTTTGTACATTTTTTACTATAATGTAATTATGTCATGAATATAGGAGATACTTGGTGTTTAAGCTTCATTTAATGTGTTTAATAAGTTTATTTACTTACATCTTATTTTTCACATATTTCATATACCCTCAAAATTTATTATATATGTTTCATATATCGTTGAAAATTATATATTTTTCATTTATACACCGAAATATTTCTTAAAATTAGGAAACTGCAAGTAACTCGTAAAACGAAATCACAATCCTTGTCTTGCTCCACACAAATGTAATAGTTTTGCATGTAATTGCGGTTATCAATAATATTTGCTACACCTTAAAAACAATTCATCAAGGGATTGATAGATTATACTTGGAAATAGTGTTTTGCTTACAAGTCACAACCAAATAGCCCAATTAGTTGTTTCGGTGCAAATAACACATTTAACTCTGATTCGAAACAGTCTGTTGTTAAATAACGCTACTATTTATGCCGAAAGACACCACTAATATCCTACTTTTCGAAAGACGCCACAAATATCAACTAAAAAAATCTACATCATTTTCTCATCTATCCATTTATTCCCCCATCAATGAGCACCACCACTCTACTGCCACCTCTCATATTCTCTTATCTTCCTTTATTTTCCATCAATCACCACCATCAACGCATCTCCTCGTCATCCCCTCACCACCATCACCCCATCACCGCCACATTTCCTCTTCTTCCCATCTTCTTATCCTTCTTATTTTTCTCCATCAACCCCTCCCCTCACTTATTATTATTATTATTCTACTCCCAATCACCACCACCACTATTGTCGGCCAGTAGCAGGGCGTGGCGAGGCGCGGAGGTGGTTTAGCTGGTCGGGTGATATTGCTTTGGTGAAGAGAGAAGAGAATGTGAGAGTGGGTGGTGGTGTTCTTTAGCAGATAAAAAAAGAAAAAATAAGGTGATGGTGTTTTTCAGTGGAAATGGTAGTGTTAATTAGCAACAGTCTCATAAACAATTAACCGTAACCGCGCTGAGAACTCGTGTTCGTATCAAGGCCGTCGATCAATACTACACCGCTCTACCAGACCCATTGATATTTCTAGCGTTCTTTATAAATTGGGGCTCACCATCATCGTGCCTCTCATCTGGTTCGACTTATTTTTTTGGTCGCCAATTCTCTGCGCGCTTCTCGCGGATTTCTCCAGATCTCCCCGTCTCTCCTTCTACGCCCTCGTTTCTCTCTCTGGATCCAGACAGGCAATCTGCCGATCTACATGTAGACACCCGTTTCCCTCCACATAGTCTTCGGTTCAACCGTCGTCTCCATAGCGGCTTTATTTCGATTCATCACAAAGGTTCGGTGTTCAAATCAATCTTTTGTTCTCTTCGATCTTATCGCGCTTCTCTGTATTTATTCATATATGTGGCTAATTCGTTGTCCGTGTTTTTACTCGTTTATTTAGATCTTCACACGTTGTGTTTGGGCTAATCACTATGCAAATTAGGTCTAATCCAGCAATTGTTTATTGAGATCTTTTGCGCTAATCTATTTCAAATTAGGTCTAATCCAGTAAAGAATTAGAACTTCTTGTTGGGATTTCTTTGTTTCTGGTTTCGGTTTGTCTGCAGGGTAACTCGTTTCAATTTTAAAGATGGATGCCTGGCATATTTAGATTCACAAGTTACAACCAGACTGCGGGAGGATATGGATTTCGATTTATTTACGGAGGGAGGAAAGAAGACTTTGAAGAACTCTGCGGTTGATCGTAAAGTAGTCTACGATATCTGAATAGGAATACTATTAAGTGAGGTAGAGGAGATGTTGTTGAGGCAGAACAGACTTAGCGAAGATCGGAAAGACATATGAAAAACCTATGTCATCAGACCTTTGCCATGTCGGGTGCGCTTGCATGGCAGGTCAAAACATCTTAATGAAGTTATTGTTTTGTTGGCTTAGAGGAGATCGCACGGGGTTTTTGCCCCGGGGTCTCCCCTTTGGTGTGTCGTGTGTAGTTCTCTGTGTTGTTTTCGTCTCTCTTTACAAATTTACCCGAACTTCCACCCGTGATTGCTGACATGCCAACAGTATCGCAACATGGTGAACTTTGTCACGTTCTAACCTTGTCATAGCAGATTGTCAACTTCATCCAAGAGCCAATTTCAACCTCAAAGGTACACAGAATTCACTTTCAATACTACCATGAATCGAAGCAATATTCCCTCTACGAAACCCATCTGCACAAAACAACAATTCACAACCCATTTTCATATGAAGTTATTTTCAAAGTGTTCAAATTTCATTTTTGATTAATTTTGCATGAACTATTTAATTCTGGAATAATTACTACTTCATGCGTCTGTATGCCCTTTCCAATTGTAGTGTCTTTTGCATATTGTTGTGCACATTAAAGAATAATTGGCTATGTCTGACTCAGTACTATTCTCATAAAAGAGTGCCCACATTGGGATTTGAGTTGTGTATTTCATTTTAGCCAATGGTGCTGGTGGTTGAGAAGTTGATTCTCTCTTTGACTAATTTACGTTATCTGGATTGATGTTCTGCTCAATCTGTCAAATTTTATCGGAAGCATGGTGGTTATGGAAGGGTAGCTGTTGTGTCAGGCTGATCATGTGGCATTGAGGAATGGTTGGTAGTGTGCCCGAGTGAAGACCATCATGTGGGTGCTGTTCATTTAACGGTTTTGTATGGTATGGATAGATTTATGTTGTTCAAGGTTGCTGTGCCCTTTAGGACGGAGATTTGCTCCGAGGTTGGAGGTATTTTGTAAAAAAAAAAAAGGACTTTTATCAATCACCTGTCATATGAACTTTGCCATGTCAGGTGCGCTTGCTTGGCAGGTCCGGAAATACTCAATGAAATTATTGTTTTGTTAGCATGGGAAGATTGCACAGGGTTTATACTCTGGGATCTTCCCAATTTATGTGTTTTGTCTGCTTTTCACCTGTGTAAGTTGCTGATCTGAGCTTATTTTTAACGGGTGTGAATGTCAGGGAGGTGAATTAATTTTACAATCTTCATTGATTTTAACTTGGTTTATGTTATGCCTTAATGCAGCTATTATACCCGGTAGAGCAAAATTTTGTGCAGATTTGATGATTTTATATCCTCTCTCATCTCGAAGTGACACTTTACCTTGCTTGTGTATTGGGTATTTAATGTTTTTGAATGCCTAATTTCAGAGAAGACTTTTCTGTGTTACTTGGAGCCTACATCAAGTTCAGCTGTTTTGTTATCTCGTTATGTTTTCACTTCAGGTGAGCAAGGGTGGCAGAAGCAAATAGTTCTATCTATGCAGCGAATGTTTCAAGGTTTGAAGATTGGCTCAAGAGAATTAAAGGGTAGTGTTGACTTCTTGTCTATGCTTGAACAATCAGTTATGGTAATATTCTATTTTGTACAGGTCATCATTCATTTTGAAAATTTTAGTGTTTATGTAGTACGGTTTAAAAAATCTATCGAGCCCTGAAAAATATTCAACAAAAGACAGAGTCAAGTCACTTTATGTTTTACGTCAAGCAATATGTGGAGTCAAGCTCTAAGTGAAGGACCATATTACCTCAATAAGACTTTCTACCTTCCCTCGCTATGGGTATAAAGTGAAAGGCCTGCCTATCTTAAGCATTTTCCCCTGCAATGTTTGAACCTGGTGAACCTCGTCTTTTTCTTTCTTTGCTTGTGATATGGCTACTTTGTTTATTCGTCTGGAGTGCTTCGTTGATTCAGTCTGCTTTGCACTTGTGTTGTATATAGTCCTTCGCCTCTTGGCATTAGCTTAAAAATCTGCCTTGGTTCATTTGCTTGCTTATGCTACTGCAGTTACTGTCGGCTTGCCCTTCGCTTTCCTTATTAAATCATGTTGCCAGAAGTTTACACGGTTCTTGCCAGGTGATGTGAAAGCTACATACAGCAACTTTGCTTGAAAATCGTTTTTGGTGCCTTCTGAAAAGAAAAAAAAAATCATTTTCGGAAAATCTCTAGCCTAACTAAATGTGTTTTTTTTTTGTTGGCTCTTTTCTTGGGGAAATTTAGGCCAATCTTACCTCATATGATTGTGCTATTCTCGTTTCATTTTTATTGTTGACAGTTTTCTCTTGGATTTTCAGACCAATATTTGATAGTTTCGTATTCCTC
Organism: Berberis thunbergii; assembly: GCA_003290165.1. Lineage (NCBI taxonomy): Eukaryota > Viridiplantae > Streptophyta > Magnoliopsida > Ranunculales > Berberidaceae > Berberis > Berberis thunbergii. The sequence goes on from QNQO01001870.1 coordinate 74,794, forward strand.
TATTATTTATTTGGCAATCTGTCTTGCTGCCACCAATTTTTTGATAAAAAAGAATGAAACGTATCATTTAGACTAGAATATCGTGTACTGCGGATCTGTAAGCTCTAAATGGCAAGAGTGCTCATGGCCTACATGGTTGTGGGAAGATGGTGGTTCGAATCCATTCAGATCCTTTTGGAAATGCGAATACATCAAAGAAGTTATAAGGGATTTTTGTATATATATATTTTGTTAAAAGCTTTGCACCCAAATTTTTGTAACCTTGAAATTAAATAATGAGACTCACTTGTAAATCTTGAGAAATGCCTGAAACATTGGAACCTGCAACTTCGCTACCACTCGACGCTACCAAACCACTTGTAGTACCACCACCCCCATTTCCCCAACTTGCAGTTTAACCCCAACCGGCCAATCTTAGAATTGATGCAGAACCTGAAGCTAAACCACCACCACTCCATTTTCTCAAATCCACAGCCCCATCAACCTCTAATCAATTTGAACAATCCCTCCCTTCAAAAAGTACCACCCCTTCCACTCATCCACTTGTCAGGAACCTTTTTTTTTCTTTTTTTTTTATGCATATATTAAGATGAGATAAATGAGAGTTACAAAAAAGATGTCATCCAAAATTCGGCTTGTTTGATCCTTAGAATGCAACAATGAAATCAGAAAGTCTGAATCTCCCAGCAAGAAACTTGTTTTCCAACGTTTTGTCAGGATCAACAAAAGTGTTGCCTCCGCAACAAAACATTTAGCTATCGTATTATCAACAATTTTTTCTGAGATTAGGGTTAAGCTTAGTAGAGATATTTCTAAAAGGTCTGGCATGGGTGTTAATGTGATGATGGTATTTGATCACAAGGAGTTATTTTTGGAAAAAGCGAGTCTATGAGATGCCTGATCCAAATAAGGGTCTGACTGCAAGTGTGGAGATGTGGAAGAGGAAAGAAAGAAAGGAATGGTGAATTTTGTGTTCAAAAATGATGTTATTGTGAGTAAGCCAAATGGTATGGAGGATTGCCGTGAATTGGGATAACATGTCCTCTTTGGCTAAAGGACGAGATTTAGTCGTTTCCCACATAAAGGATAGAGCCTTGGTAGTGGTAGGTGGGGTCATGGCATCTATCCAATTTATGGGTATTGGGATGAGTTGCCCAATTCTTGAGACGATAGGGCAGAGGAAAAAAGATGGAAACATCATCATAATGATTATGACAGAAGACACACCAATTCTCAATGGAACATGAATCCTATTCAAATTCGTCATTGTGGGCAACAAGTTTTGAACAATTTTCATAAGAGAAAAAGAGCACCGATAGGTGCTTTGATTTACCGCAACTCACAAAAAAGTTTGGCAGAGGGTTATTGCCCATGTCTCGAGAGGTGGAAGTTTCCCAATGGTATGCTAGAAAAACTCTTGTGGCACTTTTAACCTAGAAAACTCCTTGTTCATCGAAAGTCCAAATGGGTAGGTCAGCAGATGGTCGGATTGTGATATCTGGAATATTTGATGCAAATAACACATTTAACTCTGATTCAAAATTCTCTTATATTCTATTATCTTCCTTTATTTTCCATCAATCACCACCACCACTGACGCCTTTCCTCGTCTTTCCCTCACCACCATCACCCCATCACCGCCATATTTCCTCATTCTTCTCCTTCCCCTTTCTTCTTCTTCTTCTCCATCAACCCCTCCCCTCACTTATTATTATTATTCTCCCAATCACCACCACCACTACTGTCAGCCCGTAGTAAGGTGTGGCGAGGGATTGTGGTGGTGGAGCTGGGCGGGTGATGTTGCTCTGATGAAGAGATAAGAGAATGTAAAGGTGAGTGAGGGTGTCCTTCAACAAATAAAAATGAAAATAAAAAGTAGGGAGATGGTGTTGTTCAGTTGAAATGGTGGTGTTAATAATTAACCTGTGAAATAATTAACGGTAACCGCACTGAGAACTCGTGTTCGTATCAAGGCCGTCAATCAATACTACACCGCTCTACCAGACCCGTTGATATTTCTAGCGTTCTTTATAAATTGGGGCTCACCACCATTGTGCCTCTCATCTGGGTCGACTTATTTTTTTGGTCGCCTCTGCGCCCTTTTCGCGAATTTCTCCAGATCTCCCCGTCTCTCCTTTTCCGCCCTCGTTTCTCTCTGTGGATCCAGACATGTAGACACCCGTTTCCCTCCATATAGTCTTCGGTTCAACCGTCGTCTCCATAGCGGCTTTATTTCGATTCATCACAAAGGTTCGGTGTTCAAATCAATATTTTGTTCTCTTCGATCTTATCGCGCTTCTCTGTGTTTATTCATATCTGTGGATAATTCGTTGTCTATGTTTTTACTCGTTTATCTAGATCTTCACACGTTGTGTTTATTTAGATCTTTGGCGCTAATCACTATCTCAAAGTAGGTCTAATCCAGTAAAGAATTAGAACTTATTGTGTTTACACCTATGGGATTTCTTTGTTTTCTTTCCCGTTTGGTTACGGTTTGTCTGCAGGGTAACTCGTTTCAATTTTAAAGATGGATGACTGCCATATTTAGATTCACAAGTTACAGCCAGACTGCCGGAGGTTATGGATTTCGATTTATTTACGGAGGGAGGAAAGAAGACTTTGAAGAACTCTGCGGTTGATCGTAACTATGTGTTGTAGTAAGTAAAAGTAGTCTACGATATCTGAATATGAATGGGAATACTATAAAGTGAGGTAGAGGAGATGTTGTTGAGGCAGAACAGACTTAGCGAAGATCGGAACAAGGACACATGTATGAAAAACCTATGTCATCAGACCTTTGCCATGTTGGGTGCGCTTGCATGGCAAGTCAAAACATCTTAATGAAGTTATTGTTTTGTTGGCTTAGAGGAGATCGCACGGGGTTTTTGCCCCGGGGTCTCCCCTTTGGTGTGTCGTGTGTAGGTCTCTGTGTTGTTTCTTCTCTCGTTCCCTCTATTGTTTAATTGCGTATTTTACCTGCAACTTCCACCAATGATTGCTGACATGCCAAGAATATCTCAACATGGTGAACTTTGTGATGTTCTAACCTTGTCATAGAAGACTGTCAACTGCATCCAAGAGCCAATTTCAACCTAAAGGTACACATAATTCAATTTCAATGCTACTATGAATTGAAGCAATATTCCCTCTGTGAAACCCATTTGCACAAAACAACAATTCACAACACATTTTCATATGAATTTATTTTCAGAGTGTTCAAATTTCATTTTTGATTAATTATGCACGAACTATTAATTTTTTGTTAATTATAATGACTTGCCTGGAAATTATAATTACTACTAAATGCGTCTATATGCCCCTTCCAATTGTAGTGTCTTTTGCATATTGTTGTACACATTAAAGAATAATTGGCTATCTCTGACTCAGTACTATTCTCATAAAAGAGTGCCCACGTCTGGATTGATGATGTTTTGCTCACTGTCGAATATTATGGAAGCATGGGGGTTAAGGAAGTGTAGCTGTTGTGTCAGGCTGATTATATGGTTGATGAATGATTGGTACTCTACCTGAGTGAAGACTATCATGTGGGTGCTGCTCATTTAACGGTTTGGTATCGATAGATTTCTGTTGTTCATAGTTGCTGTGCCCTTTAGGACGGAGATCTGCTCTGAGATTGGAGGTATTTTTGTAAAGACAAAAAAAGGGACTTGTATCAATCACCTGCCATATGACCTTTGCCATGTCAGGTGTGCTTGCTTGGCAGGTCCGGAAATACTCGATGAAATTATTGTTTTGTTAGCATGGGAAGATTGCACAGGGTTTATACCCCGGGATCTTCCCAATTTGTGTGTTTTGTCTACTTTTCATCGTCTCATCGGCAAAGTCAGAAGTTTATCCCATGTAGTCTGCTACTGTCTGTCTGTTGGTTGATGATTACCATGGCAAATGATTGTAATGCTCTTTGATGAATCTCTCTTAAGATTGCAAGTAAGCCAGATGTTTTATTGTGTAGCCTGTGTGAGTTGCTGATATGAGCTTTTTTTGGTTGGCCATGATGTTCAAGTGGCGTGAATGTCAGGGAGGGGAATTAATTTTACAATCTGCATTGATTGTACGAGCAAAATTTTGTGCAGATTGGATTGTATATCCTCCCTCATCTTCAAGTGATACTTTGCCTTGCTTTGTGTATTGGGTCTAATTTATATATTTAATGTTTTTGAATGCCTAATTTCAGAGATGACTTTTTCTGTGTTACTTTGCAGCAATGTTTCAAGGTTGAAGATTGGCTCAGAGTTTTAAAGGGAAGTGAAACTTCTTGTCTATCTTGAACAGGCAGTTACGGTAATATTCTATTTGCACAGGGTCATTCATTTTGAAAATTTTAGTGCTTATGAGTATGGTAACGCGTATTTTGAAACACAGGAAAAAATTCATTGGCCAATCAAATTCTCTATCGAGCTCAGAAAATATTCAATAAAGACAAAGGCCTTGCCTATCTTGAGCATTTTCCCCTGCAATGGTAGAACTTGGTGAACCCCATCTTTTTCTTTCGTCTCTTGTGATTTTGCTACTTTGGCATTAGCTTTGAAAATCGCCTTGGTTCCTTAACTTGTCCGGATGCTACTGCAACCTGCTGTCGGCTCGCCCTTATCTTTCAAATTATAGGTACTGAACCATGTTGCCAGGGAAAAGTTGCCAGAAGTTTATATGGTTCTTGCCAGGCGATGTGAAAGCTATATATAGTTCTTGCCAGAGAAGTTTATGTGAAGTTTTTTGCTCTCTGTTTTTTTAATATTTGTTGACTTGGAAAATCTCTCTAACCAAACTAAATGTTTTTTTATTTGTTTGGCTGCATTCACGGGGAGATTCGTAGCCAATCATACCTCATAGGATTGCATCATCCTCTTGGTCATTTTTATTGTTGATAAAAAAGAACGAAATTTGGACGTAGAATATCTTGTTTACTGCGGATCTGTAAGCTCTAAATGGCAAGAGTGCCCATGACTTGCATGGTTGTGGGAGTTAGTGGCTCGAATCCATTCAGATCCTTTTGGAAATGTGGAAATTCGTTTGCTTTGGAAGGCTATAATAAAATAATAAATATATTTTTAGGTAAAGTGTATTTGTTCGGTTAAATCTTTCCTGTGTTAAGTTAGGGAGAATAGGAAAAAAAGTCAAGGACAACTATTAGATTAGAGCAGAGGGCTTCCTAGCTCCTATAGATAAAGTGCTCAACGAAGAAAGAGAAACTTAGTTCTTGTCAAGTTGTCATCCTTGATGCAACTTTGAACCCGTTTAATCATCGAGGGAAACGGTGAGGAGGAAAACAGTGAGGGAGGGAGTGAGGGGACTGTCCATTCCCTCGGGATGTGCATCTTAAATGGGATGGACGGTTCCCTCCCTCTCCCCCTTCCCCTCCCTAGGTGTTTTCCTCGCCATTTCCCTCGACAATTAGAATTTTGGTGCAACTTTAGGTCTTACACAACGGTTTTTCTTAAGTGCACTGGTTTTTTGCACTAGTTTTTTGCCTGGTGCAATCAGGCACCGTTGGATTGCACCAGGCAAAAAACTAGTGAACTGTAGAAGCACTCCTTACACATTCGCAAGCAAAAGCAAATCCAATTTCGTAACCTTGCAATTAAATAATACTTGGAAGTCCTTTGATGCACTTGTAAGTTTTGATAAATACTCGAAAGTCATCACCATATCCTCAATTTTTCTTCCTCAACCTGCCACCACCCATATGTCACTTGCACCACCCACCATTCTCATCGGGACTTGCAACACCACTACCACCCCACGCTACCCAAACCACTTGGTAGTACCACCCCCCATTTCCCACCCTCCAATCTTAGAATTAATGCACACTTACACCACCGCTGCATTTTCTCAAATCCACAATCCTATCAACCCTCAATCGATTTGAACAATCCCTCCCTTCAAAAGTACCACTCCTTTCGCTCTTCCACTTGTCAGAACCAATACCAGTCCCCCCCTTTTTTTTGAAGCATTATGCTTAAGATAAAGAAGAATTACAAAAAAAGTGTCCGGCAAGAGTAGCAAGTTCATGAGCCTCGGCGTAGAAGAAATTGCCACATCCAGCGCTCATTGGTTTGACTTGTTTGATCCTAATAATGCAGCAATGAAATCAGAGAGTTTGAATCTCCCAACAAGAAACTTGTTTCTCAACGTTTTGTCTGGATCAACAAAAGTGTCGCATCCGCAGCAAAACATTCAACCATCGTACTATCAACAACTTTCCCTGAGATGGGAGAAGCAATTCACATAATGACGGCCACAAGCATTTACTGCCATAACCCCAACTGCCCCTTTCTGATAGGAGGCAAAAAAACATCATAAGTGATCATAATCATATCAGGGTTAAGCTTTTAGCAAGTCTATGAGATGGGTGATCCAAATAAGAATCTGACTGCAGGTGTGGAGATGTAGTAGCTAGCACGACTTGTGACCTATGAAAGGTGGGCTGGTTGGCAATTAAAGTTGTTTCAAGGCTCTGGTGGATAGTCATAGGTACGAAATTAATGGAGTTGGACCACGATGTACTAAACCATTGTTTGAACCAAGCAGACCACGTTTTATTGAAAGAATTAAAAAAAAAAGGGATAGGTGAATTGTTTTTGTTCAAAAATGATGTTATTGAGGGTAAGCCAAATGGTATGGAGGATTGCCGTGAATTGGGATAACATTTCATCTTTAGCTAGATGATTAGATTTAGTCGTTTCCCACATAAAGGATAGAGCCTTGGTAGTGGTAGGTGGGGTCATGGCATTTGTCCAATTTATGGGTATTGGGGTGAGTTGCCAAATTTTTGAGCCAATAGGGCAGAGGAAAAACAAATGGGAAACATCCTCCTGATGATTGTGACAGAAGACACCAATTCTCAATGGGAACATGAATCCTATTCAAATTCGTCATTGTGGGCAGCAAGTATTGAACAATTTTCCATAAGAGAAAAGAGCCCTGACAGGTGCTTTGATCTACCACGACTCACAAAAAGTTTGGCAGAGGGTTATTGCACGTGTCTTGGGGGGTGGAAGTATCCTGATGGTCCGCTAGAAAAGTTTTGTGGCACTTTTAACCGATAAAACTCCTCATTCATCGAAAGTCCAAATGGGCCTGGGTTAGCAGATGGCTGAATTGTGATATTTAGAATATCTGAAACCGTCGATGGGGAACCAAAATCGGAGGAGATTTGAGTTCCATGACAGTTGGGTCCCATTCAGAGGGTTCCAAAAATTGGAGATTTTGGAGGGAGAACATTGGCTCCCAAAGGTGAAAGAAGGACATCCAGCTATGATAAATCCAGGTTTGACCCACCAGTCATTCCACAAATCAATAATATCACCTTATCTGATTTGCCACCGAAGATGGTTTTTCATTTTGGCAAGCGCACTGAGATTTCCTCGCCAAACAAAGGATGTTGAAGCAGGGGCCTTAGTAGATGTGCTTAAATTTAATGGTGCGAGGATTTTGTGGCATTGAGATTGCTTGCCAAACTTTTTTTTTTTGGGGGGGGGGGGGGGGGGGGGGGGGAGGATAATTGAGACCTCCCAAATGTCGAGGAAGAGCAATGCAATCCAAAAAACAGAGATGTTTAGCTTTACCGCCATCAGTTCCATTCCACCAAAAGTTTTCAGCAATTTAGTCCAATTTGGTGGTGATTGAGTAGGGAAGAATAAATGTTTGCATTGTGTAAATCGAGATAGAGTTGATGATGGCTTTGATCATAACCGTGGGACCAACTTGTGATAAAATTTTAGATTTCCAATAGGAGAGTTTGGAATTGATTTTGTCGACCTGGAAGTGGAAATTCGAAGCTTTCTTCTTGGATAGCAGCAGAGGGAATCCTAGATATTTATCTTTGGGGTTAAAATTCTTGGACTCAGTAGACAGAGAATTTATCATAATTAACCGTTTGTCCAGAGACTGCACAGTATTAGGCAAAGATGTCTTTCACATTATAAGCTTAAGATAACGAGGTGTGACAAAAAATCATAAGGTCATTTGCATAAAGCAGATGGATGATAGATGTGGATCTTTGTCTGATATTAATGCCTTTAATCGATGCTTTGCTTTGAGCTACCGAGAGCAAGCGAGACAAAACTTCAACAACAATAATGATCTAGTAAAGGGAAATAAGATCTCCTTGTATAAAACCCCTAGAGGGTGAGATGCTTGGGAAAGGGGTGTCATTGAGTAAAACTCGTAGGGGTGGATGTAGAAATGCATTGCTCAATAAGTTGGTTCCACTCATATGCAAATCCAAGTTGTTTGAGAATTCGGATGAGAAATGACCATTCCACTCTGTCATAAGTCTTCGCCATGTCTATCTTAATGGTCATCCACCCATGTTTTTACTTACGATAGTGTTTAATCTGGAAAAAAAGTTTCATGGGCTAAAACAATGTTGTCAGTAATGGATATTCCTTTAAGGAAAACCCCTTGGTTGGGGGACACAATATTATCCAATGAATGTTTAATTCTGTTAGCCGGAATTTTAGAAATGGTTTTGTAAATAACATTGCAAAGCTCAATCAATGGGACAAAATTTGTCTGGGAGGTTGGGTCAGAGACTTTGAGAATGAGCGCAAGAAAAGTTTTGTTCAGCTTAGGATCTAGTTTGCGCATAGTGAAGAAATTGCTACAACCTCAATAAAATCGTGTTTAACCGTGTCCCAATAGTGTTGGAATAAAAAAAATAAGGAAGTCATCTGGCTCCGTGGCTTTATGAGTACCCATGAAAAAAATGGTAGTTTTGATTTCGTTCTCGATAGGGATGGTCGTTAAGGCTTCGTTGTCAAGAGCCGATATCATGGGTGGAAATAGAAAATCAATCTACGGATTGAGAGCATGCTGTGAGGATTGAAAAATTGAAGCAAAATACTCATTGTGGACCTGACCTACAATGATAGGAGAGGGGTGACAATGGTTGTCTTTGCCTCGGAGTTTTAAAATCAGGTTTCTTTTCCTGCGAAGAAGTGACGTTATATGGAAGAATTTGGTGTTACGTTTGCCATCTTTAAGCCTAGATTCCCTCGACTTATTCTGCCAAAAAAGATATTCTCTATGGTAGAGGTACGCTAACCGGTCTTCCAACATTGCAATGGAATTTGCATTATTAGTGGAAAGAGATTCATTTTGGGCTTTGTCCAAGGTGTCAAGAGTCTAAAAAATATTGGTATGAATGTTGCGGAAGTCTCGCTTATTCCATCTAGTCAAAGAATGGCTAAACTGTTTGATTTTGTGATGGAAATTTGTACTAGGGTTTGAATGGTGGCGAGAGGACCAAGCGGAATTGACCAGATGCCGACATCGAGAATCATGTGTCCACGTATGAAAAAATCTAAAAGGTTTTGATCCTGAATGAGGGTGGAAAACCAATTGGAGGGATATGACTCTACGATCAGAGGAGTGGGTATTTATAAAGTGAGCAACGGCTAAGGCGAAAAGTGGCATCCAATCGGTGGGGACAAGAACTCGGTCGAGCTTAGCTTTGATACCATTATGATATTTCCTTTTATTGTTCCAAGTGAATTTTGATCCATTAAGAGGGAGATCAATAAAATTATGGATATAAATGAAGTCTCTGAGAAGTTTCATCATAGCAGGGGTTGAGCGATGACCTCCAATTTTGTCTTCAGGATTGAGGATAGCATTAAGACCTCCTATTATTATAGTATGGTTAGTTTGTAATGAGAACATCTGGGATAGTGAGGTCCAAAAAGGAGCATGAAGAGTGGAATTTGGTTCATCATATACAAAAATCACAGACCAAAAAAAAATTGAATAATAATTATCAATATAACAAGAAATAAAATATTTGTAGGAAGAATTAATAATGAGAGAAATACCTTCAGTCCAAAATAAAGCTAGTCATATTGAAAGCCCCAAAGTTGGTACTGTGGCTCCGTGTTTCAAACCCAGTCGATGGCGGAGGCGATCCATTATGACAGAAGAAACTTTAGTCTCGGAAATAAAGAGTATCCCGGGTTTGAATTTGCGGGAAAGGACCTTCAAATTCTGAAATGCGCTGGGGGACCCTACACCCTTAGCGTTTCTGGCAGTAATCATGACCTCGACGACGACCCTTTTTCGGCGGTTGCCGCTTCTGCTTTGGGTAAACAAATAACAATGGAAGAGTGTGCTGAGGATTCTGATGAGTCTGAAATACGAGCTATAATTGAGCTCGGAGCAAAAGGCCTACCGAGTCCTCTGACATTGGGGAAACCAGTTGAGCCGGTGAGGAGGATTCACACTGGATGGCACAACACAATTCTTGAAATTTTCATTTTGGCTTCTGGCATAGCAACATAGGTCTAAGTACCTTCCATTTTACGTTTTCCTTTATTCGCCATATTTGCAAGAGTAGCCTGGTGATCGAACCCATAGTTCTTGGGCATGAAATTATGTTGTTTCTGTGGGAAATAGTCAGTTTAGCGCCTATTCGCATTGCCCATTTGGCCATAGCTTTCTCTTTGGCGACTTTCATTTGTTCCTCATTAAGTTGAGCTTGTGATGGAGTCTGTAGATCTGTGTTAGGCCTCATGTTTGGCCCTAGAGAACTCATGAAATCGTGGGATGATGGGAAGGCGATAAAATGAAGATCCATGTTTCCATTTCATTCAAATATTTGCTGAAGTGTAAGGATGAAACTTTACTAGTGAAAGTTTCCAGTAGATCAGGGAGGGTGGGTGACTGTGGATGCATTTGATGATTGAAATTAGAGCTCAGTGTGTAGTCAAGCATATTTTCCTGACCCGAGTTATTCTCAAGCATTGGCGCTTGGTTCAGATTTGTATTTTGCATCATTTGGAATTGCGATTGTGGATTTGAGAGATTCTGATGCTGGGGCATTGAAGATGGTGATTGTGGCAGGTGCTCGATGGAACGTGTTGGTCTATAAGGGGTAGAAATTGTTCATCTCTACCATCAAGTTGAGTTCGGGTCATAGCCGAGTAAGAGAGGGACGGGTCATGGTCGGGTAAGAGTGAAACGGGTTGAGTTCGGGTCAGATTCGGGTAAGAGTGAGAAGGGTCCTGGGTGAATTGATTTTCACTTGGGGTGATCCAGTAGGTTTGTTTGCAAAAAAGGTTCTAGTGGCGGCTCATGATCAAGAGTTGGGTGGTGCAAATCTTTTTCAATATTCATGTGAGAGGTAGGGGTGGGCAATGTCGGTTCGGTTCGGTTTTGAGCCCCAAACCGATTTTAAACCAATTTCATTTGATTTGCCCAAAATCCAAACCGAAACCGAATTTTGTATTTATAAACCGATTAATTCGGTTGAACCGAATTTCGGATCGGTTTGGTTCGGTTGGGCCGAAATTTCAGGCTCAAACATTTGAAAGACTTTCATTAAAACATGTCCAATATTTTTACAGACTCAAATTTAGCCCAAAATTGAAAACTTTTAGAGAATGAGGTGATTCAGTGTAACAGGGTGTACTGCAGTGCATTTGTTACACTAATCAGGTATTGACACCTACATGTTATTTAGTTATATATAATTAATAAGTCGGTTCGATTATAAATCAATCGGTTCAAAATCGGTAACCGTGAGTTGAATAAGAGTTGGGGGGGGGGGGGGGGGTGCAAATCGATAAGACTCGCCCGTGTAGGGATCGAGATGGAACGGTCTTGCATTTGGCATAAAATCAGCGTATTCAAAACCAACTAACCAGGTTGTGTGGGCTCACTGTGTTGCACCCGGTTGCACGCCAACTGGCTAGCGTACTGCTCGGTGGCCTGCTAGAGCTCGGGCTGGTATCTCTCCGGACCGGATCACCAATGAGGGAGGTTCTTCCTTGACTATACATCCTGGTTTTCGAGTTGTCATGTCAGATGGTGATCCGTGAACTCATTTTGAAAGGTAGTGCTCGGTTAAGTTGCATGGCTTTGAATGGTGATGGAGGGAGCGAGTTCGATAACTGAACATATTTCAGGCATGAGTTGCCTCACGTACGGCCGACCAATCCGCATCAAAAATAGAATGCATGCATGTTCTCATAAACAAACTAGATCAAGAACTGTCGGCCATTCATGTTACCAAACTCGGTCTTCATGTTACTGGGCAGAGGCTTGGTGGTATCAATCCACAACTTGAACCTAATATATGGTATGGTAACATCTTCAATAGAAGGTATGGCAACTTTGATTAGTTCTTCAAAACTATCTGCCAAGAGCTTAACATCTTGAAGAAAAATCTTATGAGTTGGAAACTCGTGAAAGCGAACCTAAACAGGAATCATTTTGAAGTTGATATCGAGATAATTTGCTTGTCAGTCCGTGACTGAGAAAAACTTACCGAACAGGGACCAGGGGCCATTGTGAGTCGCCTTATACTTGTCTTCCACAGTATTGAATTGAAGAAGATATTAGGTGTTTCGTGTATCTCTGTGATACTCCATATTTTCAACATGGAAGTCGTGGGAAAGGTGCCATAAAGGAAACATCTTGTGAGCGAACATCTCGGGGCGGAAGCCTGGGAAGTGATGGTATTAGCTGTGGCACGTAGTTCACGACTATCGCTATCTTCTTCATACCTGATAGCAAAGGCATGGGATGAGATGGTAAGGTGAAGGGCGTGCTACCGTTCCAAGTGATCATGTAGGTGGTGTTTTGGCATGGTTTGGGTAGAGTCATATTGTTGGTGCTATGTTGTAGGAGAATGGGTCGAGTCTTGCATATTGGTGGGTGTGAGGATCGGGTTAGTGGTGGGGGTATGTGATGTTTGATTGGCTTGAGTAAGGGAGTCCTGAGATTGGGAGTGTAGCCAGGTTGCATGGGTGAAGAAGTGAGAAATTGAGTAGTGGAAATGGGAGATATGTTGTGAAAAAGTTGTATTGGATTGAATGTGATTTGACGAGATGAAATTGTAGGTGAAAGATCTTTTGTGTGTAGGTCAAAGGGAATTGGTGACAAACTGAGATTTTGTGAGCATGGTAGTGGTAAGTTGAAATTAATGTCAGGTTGTGTGATAGATCGCGGCGGCTGCGAGTTGTGAGAGGAGTCCATAGTTAGAATGTGGTAACAATGATGAAATTGAAAAAGAAAAGTTGTAATAACTTGGTTTGGTGGATAGTAGGGGTGGGCATTTAGATCGAAAGCCCGGACTAAATCGACAATCGAACCGATCGGGTCAGTTCGGATCGGTTTTAATTAATTAAAAAAGTTTCGGTTGTAAAAGTCCGGCTCGACCCGAAGTTTCTGGTCCGGGCATCGGTTTTTATTTCTGAAGCTCGTCGAATACCCGGCCCGGCCCGACTCCCTCATTTTTTTCCTTTCCTTTTTCTTTATCTCTCCCTCATTTCTTCTAAATTTTAATTATCGAGGAAACCAGCGAGGGAGGGAGGGAGAGACACCTCCAATCCCGTCTCCTCCACCCCCATCTTCCTCTCTCCCTCATTTCTTCACCCCCGCAGTGAGAAAGCCAACGCCACCCGTCTCCTCCACCCCTGCCCCTTCACCATCTCGTCTCCTCCACCCCTACCGCTTCGCCATCTCGTCTCCTCCACTGCCACCCCATTTTGATCTGATGAAGATGAAGATGATGAAGATGATCTGATGAAGATCAAGATTTGATCAAGACGACTCGACGCCTCTCAAGATCTGATGAGTTCCCCTCCCTTCCCCGATCAGATCTGATCTCAGATCTAGATCAGATCTTGATCAATCAGATTTGATCTCAGATCTTGATCAATCAGATCTGATCTCAGATCTTAATGAATCAGATTTTGATCAATCAAATCTTGATCAATCAGATTTTGATCAATCATATCTTGATCAATCTGATTTTCGTAACTTTTTGGTTGTATGATTGATGAAGTATTTTTTTTTATTGTAACTTATTGTAATTTTTTGTTGTATGATCTCAGATCTTGATGAAGTAATCAATCAGATTTTGATTAATGAAGTATTTTTTTGTTTTTTTTACTGTACGTATTTTTTTTCTTATGACCGAGCCCGGCCTGTAAATCGGTTAACCGGTCAACTCGGTCTGGTTTCGGTTCTCATAAACACGAGTCCGAATTTCTCGGGCCGGTTTTCGATTTTTAGCTTTTGGGCCGGTTACCCGTACTTGCCCAGCCCTAGTGGATAGGTATAAATATGAAGTAGGTTTACTGAGGATCTACGAGGTGAATAAGATGTTATGGGTTTTGTATGCTTATCGAATATGGGGGATGTGGGGGAATGATTACTCATTTAAATGAATGCGAATAGAAGAGAATATAGTTGGTGTGAGCGGGTTCAAGAATGGATCGCACTGATGACAAAGATCTGCAAAAAACACAAGGAAACAACACAGTAACAAGAAGAGGAGATAAACAGGAAAAACGATATTTTGAATTGAAAGTAAAGGGGATAAGGGTACAAATCTGAAACAAAGTGATATGGAAAAAAAAAGGGTAAGATAAAGGATCGAGTTTGGCAATAGATGAAACTCAGACAATTCCATGTGTAAAGACAATAGCTTGAGTTTTAATCAACGCCAACCCCTTGAGTTATGGTATTTCAAGATTTGTGAAATAACAATTGGGAACCGTCCGATGACCTTGAATCAACTTTTGTAAATTTTGGGTAAAACATGTAAAGTGAAAATTTTTCATTTTAAAATATACATGTGCCTCTAGGCAACTTTGTGACGAAAAATGTCTGATTGAGCAAAACTTCTAGAGAGTCAGGCCCCTAGTGCCAAGACAGAGTAGGGGGGGCTCTTTGTGCATGTGATTGTGTTCGATTGGGACATTATGACCATCTCTGGGATGATGGAGGGTATTGGGCCTGGCCCGACTCTTTAGACAAACTGTTGATTGAGATACAAAAGCAGTTATGAATAAGTTTGGGGAGCAAAGTTGTATTAGACAAAATAATTTGGGGGCAAAATTCCCTTTTTGGACAATATAATGACAGTTATCCTAATTAATAGTAAATTTTTTATGCCCTTAATTCTAGATTTATTTTCTAATTTTGCCCTTCCAACCTCATGGTATTTATTAGGGGTGGGCACGGGACGAGATACACTTCATCCCATCCCAAACAGGTTCGAGACAAGATGGGACGGGACGAGATAAAAATATACTAAATAGTCATTCAATGAAGAATAACAAACCAATTTTATCTCACATTGCTCAAACACCAACAATGCCAAATTTATAGACATGTAACTTTGATCATAACAATATTAAATGTCATTTAAAATTTAAGATCTAATGAACTTACAATTTATTTATATTTATTATTATTTTTTTATATTGAGCATCCTTTATGCGATACACTAATTAATAGTTAAACATATAACTCATAATACAAAACTAAACAAAACCATCATTTGCCTTTTATTTTTCTACAAAAATAATTGTCCTATAACTAATCTAAAACGTGAGAAACATAAATTTTCATGAGTTTTATATGACCAAAAATTTTCAAATTGAAGTTTTTTTCTAAACAAATAATACCAAATCAAGCAAGTAATTTTTTTAGATGTTTTGATTTAATTTAAATACATCATAAACTTTATTTTATAAAGTAGTTTGATTAAAATTAATAATAATAATAAATATTAAATAAATAAGTTCGGGATGGGATGAGATGGGCATGATTGAAAATCTCTATTCCGATCCTATCACATTCTAGATCATGATGGGATCAAGATGAGTATGATCAATCTCAAAAGGACCTGAAAAAATCCGGATGGGATGCTCCTGGTATTTATTAGAAAAATTAAAAGGCGGTTAAAAGTATCAATGAGTGTTTATGTCATTCAAATGAAAAATACTATTACACATTTTACCATTGTACCCTTCCAAAGTTAAATTATTTACTATAAAAACCAGTCAATGTAAACATTCATTAATTATACTGAAGTCCATAGAATAATTTATTTAAAGCCTTAAAATTATTTATAAATTATAAAAATACTCTTACTTCTATGATTTCCCATTTCGCCTAAATATTTCATACTTTTATAATAAAAATCAACAATTCTTGATTAATTATACCTATACCACTAACATAAATTATTTATTTATAAACTATACATAAGTTCTTAAAATTGTATCTAATTATTTATTTGGAAATTTAATAATATTTTTTCAATTATTAATCATTTGAATAAAATAAAATCAATCCATCTAGAGAGTCAGGCCAGTCGCGCCAGGGAGCCTCAATACTCTCCATCAACCTAGAGATCGTCACAATCTACCAATCGAACACAAACACACACATAGAGAGCTCCCGGCGTTGATCTCGTGCCAGGGGCCTAGCTCTCTAGAATTTTCGAAATAAAATAAAAGCATCGAATATCAGAATGTCTTGACACCCTATTTATCATCTAATTTCCCTAGCTTTAGAAGTTGTTTATTAGTTTCCACGCTCAACTCCTCATCATCCCCAAAACACCATTTTCAAAACCCCTCCCTCAACCCTAGAGTATGCCCCGTGCCGTTTGCACTTCATATAATTTTATTTCTGATAATTATTTTGTACTGTGCATCTCCGTCACTATCGTTATTTTCGCTTTCAATCAGTATTGAAGTGTAAGCCGATTAGAAGTGTAAGCTTGTTCAGTCAATTTTGAATAAGTTGGAAAAATATTTTAAACGCCGATAATGAGTTCTCCCCCAATTTTTGAATTCACCAAAACATGAAATTTATGATTTTTGTTTAAATATGCATTAAAATGTCCGACTCATTTTTTATGGTATGATCGACACGTCTCATTGCATTGAAAAATATTAATGACGTGTAATACATTATAATTTTTTATTATGAAATATATATTTTTAATATTTTGGCCCTTATATTGATCATTGATTTTGTTTAAAAGATCTTCAAAAATGCAATTCAACGATACTGAGTTTATCAAAATTCGACAACGATGTAGATAATTATGATAATTTTCATTTTGCTAAAAGGAAAACACAATATTTTCTTTCTCGGCCACATGTACATTTCATCAATTTTTTTCAAAATTTTTCATTATTTTTGCCATTTTACATATTTTATATTTACAAATATTTCATCATAGGAAATTAATCTCAATCATCAAATTTAATACATTTCCCAACTTTCAATCATAACCATCTTTTATCTAAAATCCTTTCGATTTGACTTTGTCCCAGTCAGCAATGAATAGTAAAACACTACTATGAATTGTAATATAGAGTAGCATATTACCCGTGCCATTGACACTTCACATATGTTTATTTATTTTTACTGTTAATTATCATACATTGGACACCTACATCACAATCCCCACCATTGTCTTTAATCAGTTTCATAAAAATATCATATTTATAATACTATTTTTTTATTAAAATTAGAATTGATTGAATGTTCGGAGTCTTCGTTTGAATATTCAATAAAATGTTCATATGTTTCATTGAAAAATATTATACTTAGGCATCAAAATCTTTAAAATGCTTATACATTTCAAAAATAAAATACATATTTTGAAATTTTAAGTGTTTTTATTGATCACTGATTTGTGGAAAGATATTCAAAATTGTATTTCAATGATACTAAGCGTCTCAAAATCCGACAACTACGTAAATAGTTATTATAGTTTTCATTTTGAAAAAAATGAAAACACAATACTTTATCTCTTCGCCATAGCAAAATGTACATTTCACTAACTTTTCACCATTTTATTTGTTTATATTTACAAATATGCCATTGTAGAGGAGAATAAATCTCAACCCTCAACATCTTTCCAACTTTCAATCCTAACTTTATTTTGTATGTAATTCTCGTTTAATGTTTGTCCCAGTCAGCAATTAATAGTAAAACACCAATTGTAATATAGATATAGATTTCCCTGGCTTTACAGATTGTTTATTAGTTTCCACGTTGTCACGGACTAGCAATCCGTGCGGCACTAACTATCCAATTCACTAGTAAGCCTGTGAGTAGTTACTTTAATGGGCACAAATATTAACTTGAGAATGCACAATATCAATCGGTAGACAATATAACAATGCACAATAGTCAGCAAAAGCTTTCATTAACATTCAATAGATTACAATGGGGAGGAACGTTCGGAAGGACGTTGCTCAAGCCTAGTTTGATGCTATCGATCGATGAAAATACAAGTTTGAAGTTGAAAAACAATGCAAATAAAACAATAAAAATGCTAGCGGTATAGTTTGGCCCGACTATGCAATGGAGGCAACACGTCCTCACAGTCAATAGCTCAAACCTTCCCCCTATATTATAGATGCTAAGCATTTGGGCACTTTTCAAAAAGGAACATTGAGTTTTGAGACCATTAGGAAAGTCTTGAAAGGCCTCTGACTTTGATTTCCCTGTCCAACAGTACTAGTCATGACACTCTCCCACACTCAATTCGCTGACGCTCTCACATCGAACTTTTTCAAGTACTCTTCCAGCTTTGAGAGGTATGGCAGCAGATGCTCGATTGGCTCCCAACTGATCTCTGAAGGAGGTTCATCCTGCCACTTGACCAAATACTCTCTATCCGGGCCTGTGTTGTTGATGAGGCGGTCAGCTAAGATTTCTTCCACTTCTCGATCTGGCTTAGTAGGATGCTTAGGCAATGCTCGGGTAGATACATTTCTTGTGGGATCAGTGGCATTTGCATGGTAGGACTTCAGGTTACTTGCATGGAAGACAGGATGGGTGAAACGGAGCCAATGTGGTAACTTGACGCGATATGAGACTTTGCCGACTTTCTCAATAATCTGTACCGGTCTCTCATAATTGCGAAACAAATTGTTGTGTGCTCGAGCTGTCCTTTTATACTTGTTGAACATATCTAGCTTCACCAATACCAAGTCCCCGACTTCAAAAGGATCAATCCGTCGTTTCTTGTCAGCCCATTTCTTCATGTGACGGGAGGCTTTCTCAAGATAGGCTCGAGCAACTTCAATGTTTTTCTGCCAGACTTTGACAAATTCAAGAGCTCTTGGGCTGGGTCCTTGGTATCCGATAAGTACTGTATGTGGTGTCAATGGTTGCTGACCAGTAACCAACTGAAAGGGACTGGAGTGAGTAGCTGAGCTCTTTTGTAAGTTGAAACAGAATTGTGCAACATCAAGTAGTCCCACCCAATTTTTCTGATTTGCACTTACAAAATGACGAAGGTATTCTTCGAGCATAGAGTTAAAGCGCTCAGTCTGTCCGTCAGATTGGGGATGTTGGCTTGTCGACATATTAAGTTTTGATCCCAAGAGCTTGAACAACTCATTCCAAAACTTTCCTGTGAAGCGAGCATCACGGTCGCTAACAATGTTTTTGGGCAGTCCCCAATACTTCACTACATGCTTGAGGAACAATTGCGCCGTATCTTCGACTGTGCAAGTCAGTCCGGTCGGCACAAAGGTCACATACTTTGAGAATCGGTCAACAACTACAAGGATACACCTGAAATCCTCCAATTTCGGTAACCCAGTAATGAAGTCCATGGAAACACTTTCCCAAGGAAGAGTCGGAACATGCAAGGGCTCTAGTAAGCCTACTGGTCGATCTCTTTCAACCTTATCTTGCTGGCAAATAAGACATGTTCGAACATAGGCCATTACATCCTCATGTATCTGCGGCCAATAGTACCCTCTATTTAGTAATGCAAGTGTTCGTCTCCAACCTGGATGTCCCGCCCAATGGGTGTCATGGCATTCACTCAAAAGTTATTTCCTCAAACCAGAGGTTATTGGAACATAGAGACGATTACCAGTTGTGAGTATTGCTCCATCTTTTTATCCAGAACCGTCGAGTTTTGCCCTGCTTGATCAACTCAGTAATCGCCTTCGCTTGTGGGTCTGTCTGTAGGTCTGTTTTGATCTTCTCCAAGATGGCGTGACTCGTACTAGTATGGGTTAGCACTGCAAGGTTTGCCCTTCTACTGAGTGCATCCTCTACATTGTTAGTGCGCCCTGGCTTGTATTCCAATACTAAGTCAAATTCTGCTAATTTTTCTTGCCATCGAGATTGCTTGGAGGTTAACATCTTCTGAGTAAGGAAATGACTTGCTGCAGCATTATCCATTTTAACAAGGACTTAAGATCCCAAAAGGTAGTGTCTCCACACCCGTAAACAATGTACAATGGCTAGCAATTCCTTTTCCTGAGCTGAGTAACGAGACTCGGTATCATTCAACTTTCGACTCTCATATGATATCGGGTGGCCATCTTGAAGCAAAACTCCCCCTAAGGCATAATCAGATGCATCTGTTTGTACTTCAAAGGGCTTGGTGATGTCTGGCAAGGCCAATACTGGATCTTTCATCACAGCCAGTTTCAAGTTTTTGAATGAAGCTTCACACTGCCTATCCCATTCCCATGCTCGGTCTTGTTTCAACAAATTTGTCAGTGCAACAACTCTCTTAGAGTAGTCCATTATGAAGCGACGATAATAGTTTGCGAGTCCAAGGAAAGAACATAGTTGAGACACGTTATTCGGTGTATTCCAATCATGGATTGCCTTGACTTTCTCCATGTCCATCTGAATCTTGCCATTGCCAATAACATGACCCAAGAAATTGATCTGGGTCTGGCCGAATGCGCACTTCTCCTTCTTGACAAAGAGATGATTATCCCTAAGGATTTGGAACACTTCTCGCAAATGATGTAGGTGTTCTTCTATAGTCCCACTATAAACCACAATATCATCAAGATAGACAACCACAGACTTGTCCAGAAGGTGACAGAACATGTCATTCATAAGGGTGCAAAACGTAGCTGAAGCATTGGTCAAGCCGAAGGGCATTACTAGGAACTCATATGACCCATATCTAGTAGAACAAGCAGTTTTGGGTTCGTCGCCAGCAGCAATGCGGACCTG
Source organism: Berberis thunbergii (assembly GCA_003290165.1). Classification (NCBI taxonomy): domain Eukaryota; kingdom Viridiplantae; phylum Streptophyta; class Magnoliopsida; order Ranunculales; family Berberidaceae; genus Berberis; species Berberis thunbergii. The sequence goes on from QNQO01001870.1 coordinate 95,569, forward strand.
ATGGTAACCTGATCTCAAGTCGAGTTTTGTGAAGTATCTGGTAGATCCAAGTTGGTCTAATAAGTCTGCAATGAGCAGTAGCGGGTATTTGTTCTTTATAGTGACTTTGTTCAAGGCTCTATAGTCAACACAAAGACGAAGACTGCCATCATGTTTCCTCTGAAAAATAACAGGTGCCCCATAAGGTGTTTTAGAGGGCTGAATGAATCCCGACTCCAACAAGCCATCTAGTTGTTTTCTCAATTCGGTCAACTCTGGAGGGCTCATGCGTTATGGACTACGTGCAGATGGCTTGGCACCAAACACTAACTCAATTTCGTGATCAATGAGCCTTCTGGGAAGTAGATTCTTTTGCAATTCGTTCGGCATCACTTCGCTGAAGTCAGCAATAACTTGGGCAACTTCCTCGGGGATTTTGCTAGTATCATCTGCCATCTCTAGTTTTGCCAAAGCTAAGTATGTATCTTCTCCTTTGGCCAAGCCTCTATTGACTTGGAGCGCCGACAATATTCTATCATGAGTTGTTGGTCGAATTGAGGTTGGTACAATGCGTAGTCTGGGTCCGAAAAAGCCCAAGGAGTCCATGAAAGGTAGTGGTCCTGCTACAGCTCCTCAGAAGAATTCTTGGCCAAGAATCACCTTAAAATCATCAAGTGGGACGACCAAGAAGTTTGATCTTCCTTCCCATGGACCAACCTGTAGTGGCACAGCTCTAGCCATACCATTAATAGAGATTGCCTCAGAGTTGACAACTTTCAATTTACCCACATCTCCTTTTAAGTTCAGACCCACACGTCTAGCTTCCTCTGGGGCAATAAAATTGTTTGTCGCTCTTAAATCCAACAATGCTTGGGAAGGGAACCCATTGATAGTGATGTTGATGTATTGTAAAGCCTTTTTGTGTGGGTGCTCATACATTTCTCCTTTGACAGCATTGAGCTTGCGTAGAGCTCCCATCTGGGAGGTCTCACTGTTGGTGGGGTTCGAGCTCGATGCGGTCAAGTTAGAAGGTTTTGTTTGAAGCAAGAACATCAATGAGTGTATGGCTGGTTTGGATGGACATTTGCCTGTTGGGTGATCCTTGCTATTGCAAAGAATGCATGAGGCAGGTGCAGATGGTCTCCACTGCCCAGAGTAGTTTTGCCCTCATTTGTTGTTGTAATTTGAATTGCTAGGGCTGGCATTCCAATTTCTGCTGAAACTCCAATTCTGGTTGGACGACCGAGAATTGTAGTTTCCTCGGTTCTGATTTGAATTTCCCCAGTTTTGGTGAGGTGATCGAGCATTCGACCCTGAGCTTGAATTGGTACTGCCAGTTCTAGCTTGGAGTGATTGAGCGAAGTGGATCCAGCCATGGGCATATAATCGCTAAACCTTTATGCTGCTGCAATAGCACTTGTAATATATGTCACCTTCTGCTTTTGTAATTCTGCTTGCAGAAGCGGCTGAGCTTGTTCCATGAAACAGAAACTTTGTCCTTCTCAGACATGTCTCGAATATCTAGCAAGCAAGTTGAGAACTGCCTGACATAGTCTCGAATATTGCCTGTCTGTTTGATGGTGTGGAGCTTCCTCCTTGCTAAGAAATCAATATTCTCAGGCAATAATTGATTTCTAAATTCCTTTTTGAGGCCTGCTCAAGTTCTAATACGGATGCGACCTTCTTCCATATCTGCATATTTGGTTCTCCATCATAGTTTCGCATCACTTGCTAAGTACATTGTCGCCATGGTGACCTTGGCTTATTCTGATTCGGGGTTCACCACGCGAAAATATTGTTCCAGATCAAACATGAAGTTCTCTAGCTCTTTCCCATCTCGTACCCCAGCGTATAACTTTGGCTCAGGCATTTTCATCCTAGGGTGATCAGTCGTCCCTGTGGCCTTGGTCATAGGGATGACAACGGGGCGGATTTAGACAAATCCATCCTCGCCCCGCTGGAGATCACAGATATCTAAATCCGCCCCGAATATCCGTTTACCATATTTTGTAAAAACCATCCCCGAACCGAACGGATTGGTGGATATCTGCCCCGCCCAAAATACCCGGAGAAAAAAAAACAAATTCTCAAATATCGAATCACAAAAATTACAGAAAAACATATTATACAAATTTGGTTTTTGTGAGATCATTCATAAATTACAAAAAATTACAGAAATTACAAACCATACAAAAATTAACAAAAAAAATTACAACAAATAAAAAAAAAATTACAACAAATTCGAGATCTCAGATCTCGAAATCGGATTTGATCAGATCTTGATCTCTGATGGGGAAGAGGAAGAAACCCTTGTCTTTCGATCTCCAAGCTTCAATAGAGATCTCTCTGCGAGGGAGGCAGATCGCAGCGTGAGGGAGCAGGGAGGCATATCTCTCGCGGTGACGGCGGTGTGAGGGAGCAGGGAGGGCGACTGGGCGAGGTGTTGGTGTGCGGTGTGAGGGTGCAAGGAGGGCGGTGTGAGGGAGGGCGACTGGGCGAGGTGGTGGTGTGCGGTGTGAGGGAGCAGGGAGGGAGATCGCGGTGGTGTGCGAAGTTAGGGAGGGCGACTGAGCGAGGTGGTGTGCGACTGGGCGAGAGGGAGGGAGATCGCCTTGGAGAGTGGAGACTTCTCTGTGTGTGAGAGGCAGAGAAGGAGAGGCGGGTGTGAGGGAGGGCTAAGGGTTTAATTTCTTTATATAGGGAAAGGGTATTGTTGTAATGTTACCTAATAAACGGATATCCACGGGGCGGATATGGCCAAATCCGTATCCGCCCCGAATAGTGAACGAATATTTTTTGGATACCCGAAATCACCCGAAAACCCATTCAGTCATATCCAAAATCGCCCCAAATGGATTGGGTGGGGCGGATATCCGTGAAAATCCGCCCCACTGCCATCCCTACTTGGTCAGTAAGCCAACCCTTGCAAATAAGTCCTCCAACTGTAATTGAAAGTCACTCATCACCTGAGATGTGGGGTGAGGCGACTCTTCCATAGCGACTGTTCATCCCTCTAAATTGTCGACGTGCTCAGCCAGCGAATCCACTCTGTCTGCCAAGTGAAAGAGTCCATCAAAGCGACTGATCTGTTATCTCAAACAGCTCAACTGGTCCATTCTGGTTTCTAGTCTTTGCATTCGACTAGCCTGTCATTCCTCTATAGCGCCAAGGCGCTCACTTAGTTCTTGCATCCTGGTTTGCATTCAACAAGCTCTGGCTCTGATACCAACTGTCACAGACTAGCAATCCATGCGGCACTAGCTATCAAATTCACTAGTAAGCCTGTGAGTAGTTACTTTGACGGACACAAATATTAACTTGAGAATGCACAATATCAATCTGTAGACAATATAACAATGCACAATAGTCAGCAAAAGCTTTCATTAACATTCAATAGATTACAATGAGGAGGAACGTTCGGAAGGACGTTGCTCAAGACTAGTTCGATGCTATTGATCGATGAAAATACAAGTTTGAAGTTGAAAAACAATGCAAAGAAAATAATAAAAATGCTAGCGGTATAGTCTGGCCCGACCATGCAATGGAGACAACACGTCCTCACAGTCAAGAGCTCAAACATTCCTCCTATATTATAGATGCTAAGCATTTAGGCATTTTTCAAAAAAGAACATTGAGTTTTGAGACCATTAGGAAAGTCTTGAAAGACCACTGACCTTGATTTCCTGACCAACAGTACTAATCCTGACACACGCCCAACTCTCATCATTCCCAAAACACCCTTTTCAAAACCCCTCCCTCACCCTCACCCGCATCCGCATATCAAAAACCTTCTCCATTTCATCAAACACCTCAAGGACTAGATCGTCCTTTCACTCTCCCCCGTCAATTTTCACCCTTCTCTTTTCTCTTTCTCCCTTCTCTTTCTCATCAAACCCTCTATTTCGTTATAGTTGGTTCGTTCAAATCAAATCTGCAACCTCTCATCAGCTCAGATCTGACCAGAGCAGACCAGATGATCTTCTTCACTCTCAATCGATCCGTCCGCCACTGAAGACAACAAATCCTTCATTCAATCGATCGACCGACCGATCGATCGATCGATCGATTTGGTAAAAAATGGGAGATTTTAACCTAGCGTTGGTGATCGTAGCGATAGTGGTGTGCGTTATCGTTTTCCTCTTCAACATCTACCTCCTCATCAACTACCAACACCCTGATGATAAGAACCAGGCTTACTTCCCCAAGTTCGTCGTCGTCTTCGGCCTCTCCGTCGCTGCCATCTCCATATTGATGCTTCCTGCTGATGTTGCCAATCGGCAGGCCTGTCGTCGCGCGATCTACAATGGCGCCTGTAATCTCACCTTACCTATGAAGCAACTTTGGCTTGTGATTTACATCGTTGACGCCGTTCTTGTATTCTTTGTCATTCCCTTCGCCATGTTTTACTACGAAGGCGACCAGGACAAGTTCGTTCTTTCTAGGGTTTTTGAATTTGCATGTTTTGTTGATTTTTTTTGGTTTTGATGGAAAAGTTTTTTTTTTTTTTTGCAGGACGATAGGGAAGCGGATAAAAAGCGCATTGTTGTGGGTTGTGACCACTGCCATTGTATGTGCTCTTGTACTTGGTATCTTATATGGTAAGCTTTTTTATGATTGATTTGTGTTTGCGGAGCTTGAAATTTTGCACGAAATGATGGAATTGTTTGGCTATAATCTGCATGTATGTTCGACTAAAAATTGTAGAAGTTGAAGCTTGTGTTCGAAGAAAGGGTCATATGAAATAAATGGAAACTGATGATTTATACATAATAGTAGTTTAATTAATGTACGTTAGGAGCTTAGTATCACATGGCTAGTTATTAGGGGTATTTGGAGAGGATGTGAAAACTTTTTAAGACGAAAAAAGCATGTATAGTTATTCCATAAAACACTGAGGAAATGAAAAAAAAAAAAAAAGAGTAAGTGTCAACTGTTATTGATGAAAGCGAACTTAAATTTTTTTTTTTTTAAATTTTATCATTTTTTACTATTACGTTCAACTGAATTGGGCTGATTGATATTTCTACCTGATACCGTGATACGTGTTCCATTGAACATTGGTTCTTTTGTCAAAAGGGGACACTTGGGCATTTCATATTGACTAATGCTCCGCTATGTTGTTTTCAATGATGCACGGACTCGGATATGTGTGTCGTGTCGGACACGGATACACACGACAATTTGAAAATTTTCAAAAAATAGGACTCGGTGACACGGTCAAACTTATTTTTGTAATATTTTTTTTTGTAACTCATATGAACATAAATCATAAATAATACTATTGAACAATCCAAACATATCAATAAAACATTCAAATTCATTCATTCAAGATTACAAATGCATCATAAAGTCAAGCCCAAGTCATACTCATAAAGCATACGTAACATAATTTCATTAATATGATAATGTAAAATGTAAATTGATAATTTCATAATTTCACCAGCGAGGCGGATACATCTCTTCTTATTCATTAATTGGCGGATCAACTGACACATTCTCTTCATTCAACAGTCCAACCTCTAGCTCAGGTTCATCAAGTGAAAGATTGACAATCTCAAACATTCCAGCATCATCCAAATCCAACGAATCAATAGTATCTCCTGCGATATCTCACATCCTTGTCTCACCTTCCTTGTACTCTTGTTTTCTTCTTGACAAAAGACGAATGTTAGAATGCACAAACACTAAATCTTCAACTCGTTGTGGGGTCAATTGGTTCATTTTTAATGAGTGAATGTTGTTATACATGCTCCAATTCCCCTCACAATATGAGGAAGAACAAGGCTGCCCAAGTAACTTCAAAGCTAAAGCCTGGAGTAATGGTGCACAGGCACCATGAGAAACCCACCACACATCAGGTTCTAGGTATGCTCCATTCTGTAGAGCATCACTTTTTGCAAACTGTCTAGCTGAAAATTAGCATATTCTGTAATAACCAATCTTCTTTCCTCAATATTAGGAAAGTATCTCTTGAAACACTTATCCCTTTCCTTTGAAATATCAAGGTCTTTGTGTGGCAAAACACGATTAGGAGCCCCTTCAAGCCATTCTCTGCTATAATACATATATATAAGCAATGTCATTCATAAATTAATATATAAACATTAAGTGCATTACCCATAAATTATAGTCTTATAGTTAGGACTCAAGACTAAGTAGAATAAAAAGTTAAAAATAATGTAATTATTTACCTTGGATTCAAGGAGTGTGCCAAGCAATGCAGTGGTGTGTTGATTTTCTCCCATCGATTTACTAGTATATGATGTACCACTGAAAAAAAAAACTCTTGACTCCTCACTATTTGCCTTTTCTTCATGGCGGTAAATAACTTGTTTCACTTTCTCAATCATAACATCCCACATCTCATACACCAAGTGAAGACAAGGCTCATCTGTATCCGCCCTCCGCAACATTGAATAAATAGGCTCTGTGAAACGAAGTACATAGTTCAGTTTGTCCCACCACAAGTCATCCAATAATTTTCCTTTAGCAAGCCATGCTTTTTTCAACATCGTCTTCCCTATAGGAATCCCACTGATCTCCAATCACCATACTCTGGAGGCTACTTTTAATGTTTTTCAACCTCTTGAGCATAATTATGCTTGAAGCAAAGAGTGTCTCTGCTATGGAAAACAACTTCAATCTGGAGTGCTCACTAAACATATGCAACCTCATGGAATGGTTCATGATAAAATTCTTGATCAACACCCCATCCCCAACAACATCAATAATCCAACTACACAAACTGTATACCTTTTCATTTGCAGGCGTGTTCTTTGGAACGCATATGTTCTTCAAGGCAAGGTTGAGAGTGTGGACTACAAAAGGTATCCAAAACACCTCAAGATATTGGCTCTCAACAAGTAAACTTGCAACCTTACAAACTGGAACATTGTCGGTTATGACTTGGACCACATTACTTAGCCCAACGTCACGTATGACTTCCTTGATCAAACCAGCAATGAAGAACTTGTCTTTGTATTTCCCTTCACAGTTCACAGTCTTTAAGAACATTGGACCACCATCATTAATCACTATGAAATTAATGAGAGACCACCTTTGAGCATCAGTCCACCCATCACAAACAATGGTTGCCCCTTTGGTAACCCATGTGAACTTTGTTGCCTCCAACAACATCTGAATGTTGCCCCTTTTATTTTGAAGCAATGTCGTCCTCAATGCATTATACCCAGGGGTCTTGTAACTACTAATGGACTTTGCTTTATTCGTTGCATAGGTGAAAGCCTCTTGAAAATACAGATTCTTTGCAAGGTTGAATGTCAATGCAGCTGAGTAGAAAGTCCTTGCAATCAAAGCATCCAACTCTTGTCGTTCACTCATATTGAAAGCATTTGCAATAGGATTATTAGTGGTTCTCCTCTTCCTTTGTTCATTGTATGGAATTGAAGGACCAACTCCACTACTTGAACCCGGGTGCGGGTGACCACTTGAGTCCACTGAAGGAGGTAAAGGAACACTTCGCAGCCTTGAACCTTCAACTCTCAATACGGCTTCTTCAACAAATTGTTGCACCTTTCTAAGTTGTAGGGGGAGATTTTGGCACAAATAGCTATCCCACGACTTGTTATCTTCAACAAGTGGTTCTTCAATCTAGTATGAGATCCCGTATACTCTTTCTGAGAAAAGTTACACCGCCATCTAAGATTTCCCCCATTTTCATTTGGTCTTCTTATTATTGTCACATGCTTCCAAAGATCATCTCCAGTTACTTAGCTTAAAAGAAACATTAAGAGAAAAGACAATTACAATGTTAGACTCAACCAGAATGACATCAGTGCCATTTTACCCAACAAACAGTATGTTCCATCCCCAACTTATATATAATAGATCACGAAAAGAAAATATCTGCCATATTAAGAGCAAAAAGTTCACAGATGTTCAATGCAATATACCACAAGTTAACTACCCAACACTAGCTCTCTTTCTTTCACTCAATATCATGTATAATGTATTCTAACATTACCTATTTCAGTCAGCAACCTTAGTGAAAACCTCCTGCGTTTAAATTCCCATTTCATAGAGACGAGGAATAAGTGAACGATCTATATAAAGGCTCTAAACTCTCATTGGATCGAGATGAATCAAAGCATTGAGAGTAGAAATCGTAGAAAAAAAGGAAAAAAAAGAAAGAAAAAAAGGTACATGGTGATGCTGAGGACGACACGACATCGATTTCTCCCTCTCTCTCTAGCTCCGTCCAGCACGTGGTTCGATCGATCTCTCCCTCTCTATCTGGTTTGATCCCCGTGGTTCGATTTCTTAGACTGTCTCAGGCTCAGCCCTCATTTCTCTGTAATTAGGGTTTGAAAAATGTGGGAAGGATGAAGATCAATCGAAGATGAGAGGTTATTTGCACCCTTTGCAACCACGTGTCTGGACCGTGTCGGTGCCGGTACACAAATTTTGATCGTTGACCACGTGTCAAATACGTGTCGAGCGCCTGACACGTATTTGACACTTGATGCAGGGGTTTTCCGGAGAGTTGGTGCATCAGAGGCTGTTTTATTATGAGATATGTGACCATTAACTAAAATTGTGACCATTTAGCGAAAATTATAGATACACAATACAAAAGCATAGGGATGTGAAATGAACTTCCATGATTGCATCAGTCTCCTTGTGTGACTCTTTCTAAGTTGTATTTTACTTTGGAATGAGGATTTGATATTAGTATTCAATAATAATTTTGATCCTCATCGAAATTCTTAATATCCCCTGGGTTATGTACATAATTGCTGCTCATTTGTTGAGATTGATTGCTTATTATTTATCTGCCATCCTTCAAATGTGTGTCATCTTTTCATCCTTGTTACTTAAATGGACAATTCAGAGATGGTACTAATTACAACTAAAGAGCATAAAAATGCACATTAGAGAAACACGTGTACAAAACCAAAATTACTTAAATCCTGGACAGTTCTTGATTTTTAGTTTATTAAAATAGCAGTACTTCTAGTATATCCGGTTTCTACTATTAGTACTTGTTTCATAGTAATTTCTCCTCGTTATTGGATTAGGCCTTGTCGGAAAGGTGGATTTCACGGTTAGGCACCTGTCTTCACCTACAGCGAACTTCCCATCAACTTGGACTGATTTCTCAAGTAATCAACCATGTATTGGCGGCGCAAACTTTCACCAGGTTATGGTCTTTTACATTGTCTATATTCCTAGCTTACTGTTTTCTATATTAGGGGAAAAATGAGCCAGTGGTTTCTATGCTGTCCTATAATGGTATAGGTTAACTGGCCATCTTTCTTAACAATTGAATTTGCAACTTTCAGTGCTCGGCCTATTCAGCGAGTCCAACTTCAGAAAAGACATGGACCATGCGCACTACCTTTCCAGAATATGTTGTTGCTCTTGCTACCATTGTTGGATCTGTCTTATTTGCTGTATGTTCTTTCTTGTGAACTTCAGACTGTTTTGTTGAACTTCTTACTTGTATCTATCTTATATTTAAATGCTTTCCATGGTGGCATGCTGTTTTCATTATACTAATTTTTTTTAGACTAGGGATTACCAGCTGAATTTCTTTCAATTCCTGCAGATATTTGGTGGTGTTGGAATAGCTTGTCTGCCTCTGGGACTTATATTTTCGTTTATTCGACGCCCAAAGGCTGTTATCACTCGTTCACAGTATATCAAGGTTCTTGCATTCTCCATTATGTTTTTATTTTTATTTTTTTGACCTTTTGTTTTGCGATAGTGAATATAATCATGCACATTTGGTTTGGGTGCTTGCAGGAAGCAACTGAGTTGAGTAAAAAAGCTAAGGAATTGAAAAAAGCTGCTGATGCACTTCATCAGGAAGAGAAAAGTGGTTCTAAGGGGAGAAAGTGGCGTAAAAATGTAAAAGCTGTTGAAAAGGTACATCCTTGTCTTGCTACTTGGATTTGTACTTGTGTCCATAAGTTTAAATATAATGGGAACTTGTTGGTTCCATGCAGGAGCTACTTCTTTTGGAAGAAGATGTGAAGGCTTTGGAAGAGATGTATCCTCAAGGAGAAAAGGTGATGGTTTTACAATGTCAATTGTCAACAAGCTGATTGTTTTTTTTCTTTCATATTTTGCATTTTTATTGATTTCTTCTGATTTTTATAGGCGGAGACTTCTTGGGCTTTAACTGTTCTCGGCTACTTGGCAAAACTTGTCTTGGGAATTTTGGGGTAAGTGCTATTTAACTTGTAAACAATTTTTTGTTACCTTTATGTCTAAAGTTTGGTTTCTGAGAAGCGCTTGTTTTGTCCTTCAAATGGTTATATAATGAATAAATCTTGTTGGTAATAAGTAGTAACAGTTAATTGAAAATATGATAAAACATGGTAAATGACTAAGTGTCAAATTTTCATCAAAACATAGTTGTGATATATGGTATACATGTATGTCTCACTAGATGAATATGAATTGAAGGCATTATAAGTCACTACCTTGAGGAAAATAACTTGTCGAAATGGCTTTCAAAGTCCTCGATTCTGTCTATTACGAGACACTCCGGTTCTAGTTGATGAAGATACAAGAATTTAATGAGTTGCAACCTTCCAGAATGAGAAAAGTATTTCACTTCACAACTTTGATTACTTGCTCTCTCACAATTAGAGGATGTGGGTTTTCTTAATAGAAAACCAGCTGAATGATCAGAATGATTGACATTCTGTCATTTCCAAGCTTGTCTGCAATGCAACATCACCAGATTCTTTTACCTGAGGCATAGGTAGGATGAGCAGTAGAACACTAGAGGCTACAACACTTGTGGTTCTCAAATGTGATAAATGCCGCATGGATCTTCTTTCTTACCAAATATGTGGCGGGGAGTTTTCAATTACTTTACCGCTGGTGTCAGAACCTTCGCTTGAACAATTGCCAAAACCTTCACAAGCTCTTTTCTTTGAAGTCCCTCATGATCCAATTGTTGAAAAGTAAACTTATGACAACTTTCGATCAGAGTTTGAAGGGGCTACACATATCCGAATTTAGCTTATAATATATCAGTAGAAAGCTCTTTTTGTTTAGTTTCCAAATCTTCAAACGGTGCATCAATCAGGCTTGTATTGAGAAAATTATGGTCAATATACTACTGACTGTTCAGTGGAAACCGAAAAACAGTGAATGGTGAAAATGTGTCTTTTGAAGTCTAAGAGACTTCAATAGCATGACCATGAAAGATCAAAAGGTGTCTTTTGATATGTAAGAATGTGATTGATGAAAAGTTATCTCTCAAGTGTTCTTTGGAGTAGTATATATATAGGCATGTACTCAAGTTATGTTTCAATCAATAAAGATAGAGTTGTGTAGTATTCTTCTATTCCTTTCATAGTTGTGTGCTTTGTTTTAATCTTCTCCCAACAAAGTGGTATCAGAGCCTTATGCTAGAGAGTGTCTTCTAAATGAGCAACTCTTTCTTTCCAATACCCACAACTCACTAAGATTAATTATGAGAATTGGGCAATTCGAATGAAGGCTATCCTTGGTTCTCAAGGACTATGGGAGATTGTTTAGAAAGTCTATGAAGAACCTCAAAATGAGGAGGCTTTGAATCAAGCTAAAAAGGGATGCATTGGAGAAAGAATGGAAAAAAGATCAATGTGCTCTTACCGTCATCCATCAAGGTTTAAAAGATGACACCTTCGAGAAGGTGGCAAATGAAACCAAATCCAAGTAAGAATGGGATACTCTTCGGAATTCCGTCATGGGAGTTGAAAAGGTGAAGAAGGTACGTCTTCAAACTCTAAGGGTTGAGAGTTTGAATATCTTTTGATGAAGGAGAGTGAATCCATTTCGGATTACTTCACAAGAGTCTTGGCAGTAGTGAATCAAATGAAGAGGCTTGGAGAAAAATTAGAAGATACTCGTGTTGTTGAGAAAATTCTTCGTTCTTTCAACTTTAAGTTCAGTCATGTGGTGGTAGCCATTGAAGAGTCCAAAGATTTGGATGCCATGTTCATCGATGAATTGAATGGATCCTTACGGGCTCATGAAGAGAGAATGAACTGAGGCAAGCAATAACAAGTGGAGCAAACATTGCAAGCAAAATTTCATTGAAAGCCAAAGGAGATACTTATGAAAATGGTGGAAGAGGCCGAAGGCATGGAAGAGGTGGAAGCCATGGACGAGGAAGTGTCAAGGAAGAGGATGAGATGATCACAATTCTTCTAAAGAGAGAAGCTATCAAGATTCTTCAAGAGGTTGTGGAAAAGGAAAATGAAGAGGCAACTATGTAAGATACAATGAGGTAGAGAATGACAAAGTCAAATTGAATGATATTCTTGTGAAAGATATGGACGCTTTTCTTGGGAATGTCAAACCAAAAATGTAGAAACTGTGACAAGGCTTATCATGCACAAGGAAGATGTGGAGGAGCCCACATTTATTCCTTTCACATAAAGAAGAATCCAACGAAGATACAAGTTTATGATACGTAGACAATGGAGCTAGCAACCACATGACGAGTGATAGAAGCAAATTTGTGGAACTTGACACCAAAGTGACTGGCCAAGTGCGCTTTGGTGATGAGTCGAAAGAGGAGATTAGAGGTAAATGCACAATTTTGTTCGAGGCAAAGAATGAAAGCCATAAAGTTCTTCCTAACGTTTATTACATTCTTAAAATGCAAAATAATATTTTGATTTACATTCTTAAAATGCAAAATAATATTTTGAGTATTGGTCAACTTATGGAGAATGGTTGCAAAATAAACATGGAAGATCACTTTCTTTGGCTTAGAGATAATGAAGGAAATCTTCTTGCTAAGGTTTCTATGACAAAAAAATCGCATGTTCGTATTGGATATGAAGATTATAGGAGCCATGTGTTTGAAGATGTGTGTTAAAGATCCATCATGGATTTGGCACATGAGATATGGGCATCTAAATTTTGAAGGGCTCAAGAACTTAGGAGCAAAGAAGACGGTGAAAGATATTCCAACAATTGATCACCCCAATCATTTATTTGAAGCTTGTTTACTTGGCAACATTTCAAGAAAGAGTTTTCTTTCCCAACAATCCAACTCGAGAGCAACTGAGCCACTACAACTTATTCATGCGGATGTTTGTGGTCCAATAAAACCTTTATCTCTTGGTATAAACTCTCACTTTTTGCTTTTCATTGATGATTATTCAAGAAAAACATGAGTTTATTTCTTGAAACAAAAGAGTGAGGCTTTTGAGGCATTAAAAAATTCAAAGCTCTTGTTGAAAAAGAAAGTGACTACGAAATAAAATCTCTAAGAACCGATAGAGGTGGAGAGTTCACTTCCAACGAATTCAAGGCCTTTTGTGAAACACATGGAATTCTGCGTCCCATGACTGTTCCTAGATCGCCACAATAAAATGGAGTCGTCGAAAGGAAAAACTGAACAATCCTCAATATGACAAGAATCATGTTGAAAAGCAAGTCGCTGCCGAAAGAGTTTTGGGCCGAAGCAGTTGCATGTGCAGTTTATTTTCTAACCGTTCGCCTACCAAAAGTTTGAAGGACGTGACGCCTCAAGAAGCATGGAGTGGATAGAAACCAAGTGTGTCACACTTGCGAGTATTTGGGTTTATTGCCTATGTTCAAATTTCGGAGCAAGAAAGAACAAAACTTGATGATAGGAGCAAGAAAGTTGTGTTCATTGACTATGATAAGGTCTTTGCTCCTGTTACCCGTTTGGATACAATCCGGTTAATATCACTTGCAACACATAATCAATGGAAGAACCATCAAATGGATGTCAAGTCAGCTTTCTTGAATGGCCACATTGAGGAAGAGGTTTATATTGAACAATCGTTAGGTTTTGTTATTGAAGGTTTTGAGGACAAGGTATTAAGATTAAAAAAAAGGCCTTATATGGATTAAAGCAAGCTCCAAGAGATTGGAATAGCCATCTTGATAAGTATTTTCAAGATAATGGTTTCACTAGATGTGTTCATGAATATGCACTTTATGTGAAAAAGGAAAATGAAGATCTGTTATTTGTTTGTGTCTGTGTGGATGATCTTACAATCAAATAATGTTTGAAGATTTTAAGAAGGCTATGGCTCAAAAGTTTGAGATGAGTGATATGAGACCCGTGTCCTATTATTTGGGACTTGAAATTAAGCAAATGGAGGACGCGATTTTTATCTCGCAGGAATCTTATGCAAAAGAAGTGCTAAAGAAGCTTAACATGTTGGATTACAATCCTGTCAACACGCCCATGGAATGTGGAGTTAAACTTTCGATGAGATTAATCCAACATTGTTTCGAAGTCTTGTGAAAAGTTTAAGGTATTTAACTTGTACCATACCTTACATTTTATTTTTAGTTGGAGTTGTAAGTCGCTGTATAGAAAATCCGTTAGAGACACACATGAAGGCAATCAAGAGAATTCGTCGTTATCTTAAAGGTATTCTTGATTATGGAATTTTTTATTTGGCTTCAAATGAGTTTAAATTGATGGGCTATTGCGATAGCGATTATGCTAGAGATATTGATGATAGAAAGAGTATTACTGGGTTTGTTTTCTTTATAGGAAATAATGCAATTTCTTGTTGTTAAAAAAAACAACCCATAGTCACTCTTTTAACATGTGAAGCCGAGTACGTTGTTGCTACTGCTTGTGCTTGTGCTTGTCATGCAATTTGGTTAAAGATATTGTTGAAGGAACTTTATTTTGAGCGAAGTGAAGCTATCAAGATTATGATGAACAACAAATCAGCCATAGCGTTAGTGAAGAACCCGGTGTTTCATGATCGAAGCAAGCATAGAGACAAAGTATCATTTTATTCGACAATGCATTGAAAACATGCACGTAGGGGTAAAGTATGTGAAATCACTTGATCAAGTTACTGATATTTTCACAAAGTCTTTCAAGTATGATATTTTTCTGAAGTTGAGAATGATGATTGGTGTTGGAAAGATGTCAAGTTTAAGATGGAGTGTTGAAAAGTAAACTTAAGATAGCTTTCGACCAAGAGTTTGAAGGGGCTATACATATCCGAATTTAGCTCTTTTTGTCTAGTTTCCAAATCTTCAAACGGTGCATCAATTGGGTTTGTATTGAGAAAGTTATGGTCAATATACTACTAACTGTTCAGTGGAAACCGAAAAACAGTGAATGGTGAAAATGTGTCTTTTAAGTCCAAGAGACTGAATAGCATGACCATGAAATATCAAAAGGTGTCTTTTGATATGTAAGAGTGTGATTGATGAAAAGTTATCTCTTAAGTGTTCTTTGGAGTAGTATATATAGGCATGTACTCAAGTTATGTTTCAATTAATAAAAATAGAGTTGTGTAGTCTTCTTCTAGTGTGCATTTTTCTTTGTATTTTCAATGCCTCAAGATCCTTTTCATTTTTTCAAATGTCAAGTTCACTTTTGTTGGATATGGAAGCACACAGTGATAGTAATGTATTCCTTCCCACTTGACAACACAGTCTGTGGAGGGTGAATCTGATTTCTTAGTACTATCCCTTTGAATGAGTATTCTACCTCTTCATTTATTTTCACATCTTCATCTGTCATGATTTTTCGAGTTTGTACTTAGAAATTATTTGCTGAAACATTTCGTAGTTTTTAGAAAATTTTAATATATGTTTGTTTTCCAGGTTGAAACATTATTTGCTGAAACATTTCATAGTTTTTATAAATTTTTAATATATGTTTGTTTTCCAGGTTGATCGTATCAATTGCCTGGGTTGCACATATAATTATTTACTTGTTGATTGATCCTCCACTTTCTGCATTCCTAAATGAGGTCTTCATCAAACTAGATGATGTCTGGGGTAAGTATCTTGATATCAGGCTGTCTAATTCCCTTGGATGAGGAAGTCATCCATTTTTACCACTTTTTTTAGAGGTTTCTTGATCTAATTTTGAAGTATTTTATGCAGGCCTTCTGGGTACCGCAGCATTTGCTTTCTTTTGCTTCTACCTTCTGATGGCAGTGATTGCAGGGGCAATGATGCTCGGTCTGAGATTAGTCTTCATAACCATCCATCCTATGAAGTATAGCCCTACCTCAGTAACCCAATTGAATTTTGTGCTTATTGTCCATCATATGCTGACATTTTTGTGTTTGTTTGATTTATTTTCAGGTGGGGTGCTACTCTAATGAACTCTTTTCTTTTTAACGTGGGACTTATTCTTCTTTGCTCAATCAGGTCTGTGCATATTCCTATAAAGGAGCTAATGATCATAATACTTTGACCTAGCACTTTCAGCATGATAGACTCGTTTGGTTTTGTATCTAGTACTTTTCCTAGTACTTTCAGCATTTTTGTATATCTTCCCTTTTCCGTTGCTCTTTAATGAAATCCTTGCTTTTATTGATCAAGAAAAGAAAAGTACTTTCAGCACGATAGACTTGTTAGGTTTTACCTGATCGATAGGTATCTATCCAGGGAAGAGTATTATTGTCCCCAAACTCTGCCACTAAATGTCTTGTCTTATACTTGATTTTTTATATACTTCGGAATGCCAAGAATAAAATATTTAATGCTTCGTTTTAAACCAGTACGTCAGTGATTGAATTGCATGGATGAAAATCTATGGTTTATGCTGTAGATCTTAAAGTGATATCAATCATGTTGCAACTGTATCTCTTACATTTAATATGATAATTTGTATCGAATGGGGTATATCACAAATATATTCTTTCATGTTTATTGGTGTTTGTTTGAACCTTAATTGGGGTTTTGAGATCCTGCTATTTGCACAAAATCTTATATATCAATATAGAGTTTATAAGAGGACATAAGAAATTGTTCATAATCTGAAATGTCCTATTGTAGTACTTTTTCCTGCCCCACATCCTTTTTTGATGTTTAGTTGTCTAAATTGTTCTTTTGCAATTTCAGTGTGATTCAGTTCTGCTCTACCGCATTTGGCTACTATGCTCAAGCAACAGCTGCGCAGGAAATCTTTGGGCACACATTACAATCTCTTCGTGGAATAAAGTATTTGTACAAGTTAGTAAACAAACAGTCCAACCTCAAGCTCCGTGATCCATGACACTTGTCTTGATTTTTTTTAGTTCTTAGTTTTTACTAGATTGGCCTTGATTGTACAGGTACAATGTATTTCAAATTGCATTTGTTATACTTGCGGGGCTGACTTTTGTCTACTATGCACTCTTTGTAAGTACCTTGATCCTCTGCAAAAAGAATTTGAAACTTCAAATAACCTTCTTTCTCATCGTATGAATCATTTGCAGGGATGGAAAAAGAGAAAGCCAAGTGGAAGGTTCCAACTTTCTTCGTGAATCGCATGATTCTAAATCGTATGAGCTTGGCAATGCCTTTGAGATCCTTGAAGCATATACTTGGGTGATGCTTCAGATGTTAGTTTGTATGGCTGAATTTTGTCTGTATGTAAAATCAAGTTCTTGAGGGAAGCAGGTCGTATCCATCTGAATGTAAATTAATTGTTGCAGTTGGCGTAATGTGGTGGTGAGTGTTGCTGCTTTGTTGGCAGTTCTGGAGTGTTTTTTCTACGTTTTCGTTTGTTTAATTCCCCATCATATTGTATCATTTTAGGTTTAATTCATTTATAAATACACAAGGGATCTATTGTTGGAGAATTCGGGAGTTTGGGGTCTTTCAATTGCAACTATTGTAATTTAGGCCCTTCAGAAAACATAAATTTTTCTTAACTTCATACTTGCAGACATTTAGTGTGTTCATATGACAGCTGACTCAATTTGGTAGAATTTTGTATTTGTAAGTTACACTCTTTTAAACATTGTGTGTTATGGGCTATTGAGTTAGTGCGAGTTGCTGAGTTGAACTTCTTTTATATTTGATGTTCTTGCAATTTATATTATATGTATAATATAATATACAGGTCAATTGTAGGATTACTTCTATACAGCTCCTCATTACTGCTGGCAATGAATCGATTCCAATCACTACTACTAGGTTTTTATTAAATCTGCACCATGTTGCTATCATGAATGAAACCCTTTTGTCAATTATCAAAGTGGGTACTTCCTAGTTGGCAAAATTATTGTTGTATTTTGGCTTAGTTTGAACCAACCCCTAATCCTCCAAATCTAGCTTTTCCTATGTGACGAGAAAGGATTTTCGGATAGAATTGATGACATTCTTAAAGTATTTTTTGGTTAGATATTGTTATGTTTATAACACTAGGTTTGAACTCATGACCTAGTGGTACCATTCGTCAAGCTCTAACCGTTGAGTTGTCATGTCATTGGAAAAATTTTAAGGCAAGCGTGCCATCGGCAGATATAGAACTCAGTTACCCTGTGAAAAGTCCAGTCTGAGGCGTTTATGGTATCCTTTCCATTGGCAGCAACAATATCATACTTGGAATTCTCTGAAAATTCAGTTGGCACTAACTTCGACATCAGTCCTTGTATAAGGCCCAAGGGAACCTTAGAATCTCAAACTATATACAGTTCCCAAAAAAATCAATGTTTATAATATTATTTTAGTATTAAAAATTTGTTACAGAAAGTATTATTACATAATGTAATATGTAATCTGTATAACACTATAAATTGTGTGAGACTTTTGATATAGTATTTAAGAATCTAAAATGCATAAATTTATATTGTAAAATTCGAAATCACAATAAAAAATGTAACATTTTTTTTACACGAAACAAAATATTTATTAAAATTAGGACAATCCTTGTCTGTGAGTAAATGGCAATACCAAATTCATCCAATTCCCATAAATTAGAAGCATGTCACCATTGGAGTAGGGTGGGTTTTGCTTTGGTTTAGCATTGTGAGTTTGATTAAGCTAATTGGTTACTTTTTTGGATCTAAGATAGCTTTTGTGCTGTTGTTAATCATTCATTAAGAAATTATTATTTATGTATTTTTGGTATTATTATTTAATCTTTGGACTATGGTATATTATACCTAGGAGCCTTAATGTAATTGTTCTTCTAGACATGTCTCCTATTCGAGTCGAGTGATTTATCTTTTGAAGCAGAGTAGGGTTTGTTAGTTAAATGTCCCATGGGATCAACATTCATTTCTTCTGTTGAGAGATAAACTTGTTTGTTGGAGTTTAAACGCAATGCAAGAAGTAGAATGTGTGTAAACTAAATTTAGTGGCTCTATGGCAAAGGGAATAAGGTCAGTTAACATTGGCCTAATAGGAAAATTTACAAAGTTTATAGCTTATTCTATAAGTACTTCTTTTGGTTGTAGTCTTCTTCAAGTTGCTTATTGGTTGGAGTTGTAGTCTGTATTCAAAAGAGTAATAATTTTAGCTCGTCAGGTTTGTTAGCTATTTTTTGGGTCAGGTTTGAGTTATATATCTATATATATTATTTATTTAATTTCTTAACCCTAACTACCCCAGATGCTATCGGTTGGGATCAATCTCGTGACCTAGTGATACCATCCGTCACTGCTCAACCATTGAACCATCACATCTTTGACACTATTTGATGATACATCAAATAATTATTTCATCACGACTATACACGTGGCAAATGTCATCTATCACGAGGAACAAACATTTCATGCTCAATATGGATGACAAACTCGATCACAAAAGCTCGAAAAGACAAGCCCAGTCATTAAGTTCCAAAAAGGGTTTTTAATAATGACCATAATCAAAGGCCCAAGTTCAGGCCCAACACATTTTTTTCCTTAGAGAACATAAAACGTCTCAAAGGAGACAAGTCATGGCGAGAATTATTCCCTTAATGGTGGGCAATGTCGGTTCTGTTCGGTTTTGAGTCCCAAACCGATTTCGAACCGATTTCATTCGGTTTGCCCAAAACCCAAACCGAAACCGAATTTTGTATTTGTAAACCAAATGAATTCGGTTGAACCGAATTTCGGATCGGTTCGGTTCGGTTGGGCCGAAATTTCAAGCTCAAGCATTTGAAAAACTTTCATTAAAACATGTTCAATTTTTTTATAGGCCCAATTTTTTTTATAGACCCAATTTTTAGCCAAAATTTGAAAACTTTGAGAGAAGTGGGTGATTCAGTGAAACAGGGTGTACTGCAGTGCATTTGTTGCACTAATCAAGTATTGACACCTACTAGTTATTTATATATATCTAATTAATCGGTCGGTTCGGTTATAAATCGATCGGTTCAAAACCGTAAATCGATTTCGAACCATTTATAATCAAATCGGTTTAAATTATTTTCTTTCTACTCATATTTCGGTTCGGTTACCGAATCGAATTTGAAAACTGGTTCGGTCAGTTAACCGAATTTAAATCGATTTTTGCCAACTCCTAAAAAAAAGTCTTCTCTCATCACGCATTACATGCTTAAATCATGGAGAGAGTTAATTACGTACATTATATAATGTAAATGGAACATTCGACAAAAGGTGTGCAAATATAACTGAATTATACTCTGTCTAAATTCATTTTCTCCGACAGTTTACTAATTTAAGTAGGCAACAACGACTACATACCACTATAAGTGTTTTCTCACACTATTCTACTATCCTACATCACTTACTTTCTTTCTAACACCACCATACTTTCCCACACCACCTATATAAACAAAAAACCAACATTTTTCCTCTCCCCATTCAAATCGAAACGTGATTTCTCCCTCCCCGTTCGAATATCTTCCCTCTCCCACATTCAAATCTCTCATCATATTCAAATATATTATCTCTTCCCTCTCTGTCAAAATTGAAACCCTTAAAAATCGAACCCCAAATCGCAACCTTCACAAAAAATTTCAGTCAAACAAAGTAATCTTATGGAAACTTTAGAAAAATTTTCAATCACAAAACAAAGTAAACCTCAGAATTTATTTTAGAAATCACAATAAAAACAATTGATTTGGGCGAACAGTAAAAAAAATTGTTGAAATTTTCTATTCGCCTAGAACAATGCGAGTTTTTGCAAAATCCTCGCATTGTTTCAAGTGAGATTTCAGCATTTCGGACAGATTTGCACGACTTTAGTAAAATGATCAGAACTTACTCATTTTAAAACATTTTTCAAGTGATTCAAGTTGTGTTTATTAGATAACTCAGAGCACTACAACTTTGTGTTTGATCAACTTGAGAATCGATCTTGATCGATCACATAAGTTGGTCGAAAGTCAGGGACACTATCTCGTTTTCATTGCGAGACAAATTTGCGCGACTTTAATAAAATGACCATAACTTGCTCATTTCAAAATATTTTCAAGTGATTCAAGTTGTGTTTATTAGATAACTCAGAGTACTACAAATATGTGTTATGATCAACTTGAGAATCAGTATCAATCAAACACATAAATTGGCCGAATGTCAGGGAAAATATCCCGTTTTCATTGTGAGACCGATTTGCGCGACTTTAGTAAAATGACCATAACTTGCTTATTTCAAAACATTTTCAAATGATTTAAGTTGTGTTTAATAGATCACGCAGAGCACTACAATTTTTGTGTTTATGAGCTTGAGAATCGATCTCGATCAAGCATATAAGTTAGTTGAAAGTCAGGGACACTATCCCATTTTTATTGAATGATCGAGACTTTAGTAAAATAACCATAATTTGCTAATTTCAAAACATTTTCAAGCAATTCAAGTTGTGTTTATTAGATAACTCAAAGTATTACAATTTTCATGTTTTGGTGAGCTTGAGAATCAGCTTCAATTGAGGGTTTAAATTGGTCGAAAATTACCCTGTTTTGCATTTTTTTTTCGTTTTATTAGTGATGTGAGAAAGTTCTTTTGGTGGCATTAGTGGAGGAGTAAGTAAGAAAAAAAAAATTCAATGGTAGTGTGAGAAAGTGCTTTCGATGGTGTGGAGTAGTCTTTGCCATTTTGTCACCAAACCAGGTGGTCTTTGACAATCCAATCTTATTTTGCAAATCAAATCAAGGACAACAAATTTAATAACATCACTGTTGTAGCCAATGGCATGACGGCTCAATGGTTAGAGCTTGACCATCCAGGTCATGGGCTCAAGCCCAACTTACGACATCTTTATCAGTTAATGGTATGTTGACTAGTTCTCACAATCCCTGAGAAAGGGTGATCAAACCTATCACCTTGGCTGCTTTACCATCTGTTCCCCTCAGCAAATATTAGATCATTTTACAAAAGAATATAAAAAGCTTCATTTCCTTTTTTTTCATTGAAAATTTTCTACTTAAAACCATGCCCAAGCAATATTAGATCATTTTACAGATTCTAATTGAGTTGGGCCTAGCTTTGAAGCCCAACCCCTAACATGAAACTCAATATTGAATTGGGCCTCTTCAAAATGCACCCACAAAGAAGTTCATCAAATCAAAAGGGGTTCTTCTACTTCTATGATCAAAACTATGGAGCTTTTGATGGGGAAATATTGATTTCATATTTGTAAATATAGGTACAATATTCCCTTGCCATTTGCAAGCAAATTTGCCCGTCAATCAGTATTATAAGCCTATTTTGTACTGAGAGTAGAGTTCACTTCAAGAATGCAATCTTCTACAACTTAAAAAACTTGGGTCAACATTCCAAAACCAAATTATGTAAGTCATCCAAGTGATCATCAAGTATCATTCTATGGAGACCTTCTAGGTGGCGAGGAACCGAGGGGGTGTAACCACCCATCCCCCTTAGAATTAGAATTAGGGCATTCTATGCATCTTCATCATCCAAATCGATTTCTCTGAATTTTCAATTCGCATTTTCTATATATTTTTTTAATTTTCTATACCTACCGCTACTAATGCTTATCAACCCGTGAATTTTGGTCAGTCTAGTTGCCAGCATGTGCTTTAAACAAATTCAAGCCAAAGCACGAAAGTCAAGATCTTTCAGAAAATGAATTCCTAGTACATATTATATATGCACTACTAATTCATCGTACATACAATGTATATAACCAAGCTATAATGAACAACGATCAAAAGTTATTCACGTGCGTTGTACGCGAACCATGGAGCCGTTAGCCCTGCCAAAATTTATTAATCAAAATTCTAATGAACCTAACTAAGAAACTTTGGGGGCTCTAAATTAATTGGAATTCTGACCTAACAATTCTTATTAAATGTTTTTCTTATCCACCAAGTATTACTAAATCCACTCTTGCATTTTTTTTTGTAGAGTGGATTTTTAGATAAGATTGTAGCTTGCAATTTGTGCTGGTTCTGTTTTTGGTTCTCATTGATAGATACCATACCAAGCAAGGGGGTTTGTTTGTTTGTAGCACCGCTTGTAAGTTTCAAAACCAAATTCTATGTTTTTACAACAATTCTAGGATGCTCGGTTGGATACCCGGTTTGAATGCCCGGTGCACTGTAGCACTGTGGATCTGCATCGAGATATAGCATCGGGCATCCAAACCAGGCACTGTAGCATTACTCATGTTTTTAATGTTTACGTATGGGAAATTCTACAGTGCCTGGACCTTGCCACCAGGCACAGGTCCAAGCATTGTAGTTGTGCTCTTACGTATGTGATTTCATCTGTTATAGGCCTATCACTGAGCTGTCACCCTATTGACTTATTTTTAATTAAATTTTTTTTTTCATTTATCAATGCTAAAAACGAAGGTTTAAAAATACTTGATATACAAACACATGTAAAGGGGGCATCCTACTGTCAAATGGAAGTAGAACAAGAAACAAATAAATAAGCTTGAATGCTAACCTAATAATAGACAAATCAACACTTGAAGAACAATCAAAATTTGGATAAACTTGAGTTGGATTGGACCCAAACATCAGCTAAGATTTTTTCTGTTGGCTTTACTTTGTGACATGTTTTACTTGTTGGGATTACTAACTTTGGCTTATTTTTTGAGCAAATAGAATCTTTAGCCTCACAAAACATGGTGACCATTTCTTCCAACCAAGGATAGTGATTTCGTTTTTCAAAGCAATTTCAGTAAGCTGATTTAAAAAAATATTTCGTTGTATATAAAAATAAAATAAAAAAATTGAATATAATTTTAAAGTTATTAATATAATTTAAGCATTCTAAATTTTCACATATTACATAAAGGATTTTACGAGAATCATAATGTCATACAAACTACATATTATATAATAATCACTTATATAACAAAACTTTAACACTAATCTAAAGTTATAATGAGTTATAATGTACAAAAATTGAGATTGATCTAAAAAATGAAAAAACTATTTCGTGAAATTTTGACATTTTTCGAAAAATCACATTCTTTGCTTTGGACCGTATACTGAAATCTCGTTTTCCACATGTCAATATCATTTACGATCATTCCGACCATTCGATGAACTAATTAAATATTTTCATTTTCATTTCATGCAACCCTTCTAGTTATTATTAGGAAAATAAAATAAAAGATGAAATTTATGTAAAAGTTGCAAGTTGGTAGTTGCTTGCTGTTAAATTGGAAGTTGTGATATAGAGAAAGAAGCAAAGTTGGAACAAAACTAAACTCTGTGTCTTAGTGTCCTTGTAATCAGAATTACAAGAAAGAAGCCTCTATTTGACCGAAGAGATTTCTGCGTCTCTTCACTAAGTCTCTGTCTTTCTTCCCCACCCATACCTGTTCAAGGTATCTCTGTTCTCATAAAAACCAAAAAACTTCAACTTTGGTCTGCAAACTTCGTTTCCTCCTCTCTGTCTTCACAGTCTCATCTTCATTTGAAATACCCATTCAAAATCCAAAATCCAAAATCCCCAATCAATTCCACAACCCCTTTTGTCGATTTGGTCGCAAAACTATCCAATCAAACAGAGCAGAGGGGTTGATGGGGTTCAGTTTGAACAAATCAGAGAAATGGAGGAGACTGTTGAGAGCATTGAAGACTTTGATCTTCTTAGTAACCATGCTGGGTTCACTTGTCATCGTTTCAGCTCCGATTCTTCTCATCATAACCGATGCTCTGCTCCCTTCTGTTCTTCTCTCACTTGCTTCTTCTTCACCTTCTCTTGACACTCTGTTTTCTCTTCTCAAAAGCTACGACTTTCAGCACTCCCTAATCGACATCCCCTTGATCTCAATCATCAGATCCGCTGTTATTCTCTGTAAGTATCTCAAAAACCCAGACCCCACAATTCATAAAGATTGAATCTTGGAACACTAATTGAGATAAAGATTGAATCTTGAATACTAATTGAGTGAAATTTGTGTAGGTTCGTATTGGTTCTGCAATGGGCCGAGACTATCGAGAGGGCCATATTTGGTGACAACCACGCTGTGCTGTGTGGCGTCCATGGTGTTTGTTTCAGTGAGAGCTCCATATGTGTTTGGTGGATCAAACAGTGGTGGGCGTGTTAGACCATTGGATTTCGGGTTGTTCATGAGTTCTATGATTCTCGCTGTCGGGCATATTGTGATTGCTTATCGGATCAGTTGCAGAGAAAGAAGAAAGTTGCTTATTTATAAGATTGACATCGAAGCTGTAAGTTCTCAAAACCTGTAGAATTCATACTAAATTGTGCATACTTCAGATAGTTATGTATTGTATTTCAGCAACACAATAGCCTTTTACCAATTTTCAGTCAGTAATATCAAATTGCTTAGAAATAGTTGCATTGCAATGCATAAATTTATACGTAATCAATTCCAATATACATATTGAGGAAAAGAGTATGTTTGTGCACGAATCTCAGTCATGCAATAGCCCTTCACCCCATATACCACCGGAAAGGTTTGAACCTTTTGAACCCTGATCAGTGATACCATCCACCACAGCCCTACCAGCCGAAGAACCCTATCACAACACAACATGTGCATTTGCATATGAAATTGGGTCCCTCCCGCTCTTGTTGCTTAAGCCTCCATATGCGCAAGCAAATTGATATCTTTCTTCCCCACATAATCAGAAAGTTTACCATTGGATAATGTTGGCGCGCCCAACAATCTCTACCTTTGGCAGACCGCGCACATGCGATGCTCTCTCTAACTCGCTACCTCGCGCCTGATCCCTTGAACAATGTGCCACCTGCACCACTTGCTAAGTCTCAGTCGAACCGTTGATACCACTTTTTGGGATTTTTATCTCTCCCTGGCTCGCTACCTCGCACCTGATCCCTTGAACAATGTGCTGCCTGTACCACCTGCCAAGTCCTAGCCGAACTGTCGTCTCTAATACCACTTTTTGAGATTTTTATCTTAAAATGCCTCATTGCTATTAGGGAGTGGATAATCTCACTTTGTACCATTACCAACACGGTGTTTCTATAACTTTGAGGGTGTTGGGACCTAATAAGTTTTTTTCGACACAACTTTTGATGATAGAAGTGTAGGTTTAGATGTTATGCCCTTGGATAAACACCTTTATTTGCATTTCTTAGTCATCTAATGGTATACCGACCGAGGAATGCTACCTTGCATATATGATTAGTTAAGGAGTTTATCTTCATAAGTACTTCAGAGTTTCTAGTTGGGTCTAACAAGTTTAAAACAAAACTTTAGTCAACAATATCTCTGTACCCACTAGGGCTCTAACTTTAAACAAGTTGAGAAAATTAAGTCACCAAGTCTACCATACATGATGGACACTCCTCGAATTAATCTTTGTTTTATCAATGTGCAGCTTGCGGCTCATCACAAGGGGTTTCCAACATACAACAAGATTCTACAAGAAGTTCGGGTGAAATAGGAAACAGATTCGTTGAATCACCAATGTGATTTTACTGGTTCTTCCCATATAGACCACTGTGCATTGCCATCATAGCAAGGAGTGTGATAGATTGCCAGCTTCAGTGGGGCTATATAAAATAGCAACTCGTCGTTCCTACACACTGGCCATCAGATGAGAGGTTAAGATCTGTGCATTGTGGATGCTGATCACCATCTGATGGTTTAGCTAAAACTTTGGGTTTTATTTTCATTTAGTATAGAGGAAAGCCATGGTCCGTTGGCCAAAATACAGTCATTTTTGAAGTGTCAATATGTAATCCAATTGTGTATATGTCGAAAGAATGAATGTTGTACAGTCAGTTCATATATGAAACCAAATCTTCGGTCATTTTCAGTTTCTAATTTCATTTACGCTCGATCAGGCTCAAGGACTAAGCTATTACTTTCCGTAAATATGTTTAAGCCAAAATTTCTGCGACTGTTACTAAACCTTTGAAATTACAGCAGTGAATAAACCTCAACCCTTTAAAGATACTTCTTCAATTAACTGCCAAAGACATCGATGGGATGAGGAGAGTATTGCTCAAGCCACACCAACAAAATCTTTTCATGGAACATGTTAAAGATCGAAAATACTAGTAAACCAGGTTTTTGCAATCCGTGGCGTGATCTTGAAAGAATGATGAAATTTCCAAAGTGTTTATGTGTATATTAACGTTGTAAAAAAACATTCCTAGTTACAAAACCTGGTTCCCTAGCCTCACTCGTCAAAGATATAGGTGTAAGACTGGTTGGTGAACCAAGTTTGAAGATTCTAACAATCTGACTTGGTCAATTTTGGCTGTTTTTATGAATCAAAATCTGAAAACAATAAGTTATCAGTCAAGATCTGAAAATTTTCTTTTGGTCTGAACCAACCCATGTTTACAAAATGAATCCTTTCATGTGAGTTTCTCACCTAACAATTTTAGCAACAATGACTTGTAAATGTATTTTATTTTCTTAAGCGTTTATCGTACAGTGTTAAT
The DNA here is from genome assembly GCA_003290165.1 of Berberis thunbergii. NCBI lineage: Eukaryota > Viridiplantae > Streptophyta > Magnoliopsida > Ranunculales > Berberidaceae > Berberis > Berberis thunbergii. The sequence continues at coordinate 123,066 of QNQO01001870.1, forward strand.
GACAGCCCCCAAAGTATTTTATTATTAAAGGGTTAAGACTTAAGATAAGATGTTAAAGTTGAAAATTGATTAGCCCATGAACAATATCAACATCACAGCCTCCGACTTTCTTGAATTAGCTCGATTTTGATACCATACGTGATCTATATTCACATTAATCGATCCATCTTCTCACACGAATCATGCTTAAAATGCTTTCGATTATCTTATATGGGAGAATCCAATCATGTTTTAAAGGTTCAGTGAATCAATGCATAAGGATTCCCTGATCATATAAACACACATGTTTCAGGTTATATTTATTGAATATAGTTTGTTGAAAGTCCACCTTATGATTTTATAACTGCAACATGAAGTTTTTTTTTTTTTTTGTGTTGATTGTTTGTGGTTGAAGTTTATTCAGGCACATTATTTCCATTAATTTCTGTTAAACAAAGACATTTTTGTTTTATAATACAAACATTCTTATTATTGGTACACTTGCTTACATAATAAGAATCATCATCAAGTCACAGCAGACTGTAAATCTGTATGAAATGAAATTGATAGAAACCTCATCTAGTCTCAAAATTGATCCAGACCCTGAATTATTGGACTGAAATTGACCGGATCTCGGGCCAAACCCAATCTGGCAAAAGGATAGCAAGTTACAAATTCTGTCTAGGTAGGATATGTCCTGAATTATTGGACTGAAATTAGTAGGATCCCGGGCCAAACCCAAGGCACAGAGTGCCTTAGGTAAGGAGGCTATGCTAGAGATTCCTAGTTTTGCCAATCCAAAATTTTTGCTGTGGAGGCACACATGAGGAACATAGATAGATTTTTCGTATTCTTCGCAAAGAAGTAACTAAGAATAGACTGGTGATTAACAGAGGAATGTAATTATTTTTAACCTTGAAACCAAGACTTGAAATTTCCAAGAAGGTTCTTCAACCTACTTGTTTTGTTAGCAATTGGCAACTTCGGGGTAATACTCCATGCACAATTTTCTGTTTATGTTTCTTCTATGATTATTGTTTCGCTTTTCCTATGGAGTGATTTTTCTGGGAAGTTTCTTGTATGATTCTTGTTTTCATTTTTTTTTTCTCTCATATTGATCACAGAAATGAAAATGTTAACTAGGAACTAGGAGCTAAAATCTTCGCAGTTTTTTTCTTTCTTTTCAAGATGCTGTTGCAATATATTTAATGACAAAATCACAGTATACGTAAAATTTTAATTTTGCTTTTCTATGATAATTTATAACAAACACATTTGTACGTATGTGGGTTTTATTTGTGACATTCTTATTGCCTCACATGCTAGAAGAATAATATGTCTATATCCTAGATTTTGCAAAGCTGTGCATATTCCATACAAATGTTCAGACTTAATAAATAAGAATGCAGACAAAGCATATGCCAAGTTTATGAAAAAATATTGTGATTAATAATGGCAGACTTGATAGCTTACCAAATTATAATATAAACTTGATAGATTACAAAATTAGGTTAGGATTTAGACCCTACAAAATTACAAATTTTCAGCAATCAAGTCTGATTTGATCATATGAAGTTATCATGTATAAATCATGCAGAATGGGAATATTTCTGTCAGTTTTCTCTAAAAATAATGTTATTTAGTTAGCTCCTAATATTTTAACGGTGGTAGGTTTGACTATGGCAAATAGGAGTTTGGAAAGCTGTTGTTGGACATAGTAAAGTCCCAACGGTCAATTAACTCGATTGACGTGAAGTACAAGTCCAACACTGTTTTTAAAAACAAGTATGGCAAAGATTCTGAAGACCATGACAATTGGGAAGACGTCAAGTGGCCACTCAAACTGAGAGGAGATCCGTCAAGATGAGATAATAGTAAATACTGTTTTTTTCACTAAGATCACGGACATGATGCCGGAAACTGCCACCATCTGGGAAAGAAATCGAATATTGGGTCCAAAGGGGATGATTCGGTGAGTTTGTCGAACTAAAGGAAAAACAATCTAGGGAGAAAGAAAAGATTGACCCCACAGTAGGACCGGGTGAACAAGCTGGAGGGTTGATATACGTCTTACATGGCACGAACAGAGATTAGGGGCAGTCTAACCGATCGCGAAAGCGATCCGTCTGAGAATTGCGAACCAAACACGTCACCATGAATTTCCTACCCAATGCACTAGAATAGACTACCCAACCCCTATTTTTTAATTTTTTTTCTTTCTGAAAAGGATACGCAGGGTGTTCATTTTCCCGACAATGACGCCCTGGTAGTACCAGTTTCAATAGCCAAATGAAAAGTCGGGAGAGTACTCATTGATACGGGTTGTTCCGCCAACCTCTTCTATATAACAGCATTCCGCATAATGCAATATTGCGGAAGGATTTCACACATGTCCACCAACCAAATGGTGGGCCTTCAGCGGTGAACAAATAGGGGTGGGCCATCCCAATCCCCGCGATTCGATCCCATCCCGATTTTTTCGGTCTTAATGGGATTGAATAATTTCATCCCGATCCCGTCCGTCCATCTAGAAATGGATGGGATGAAGATTTTCAATCCGTCCAATCCCGTCCCGTCCTGAACTAATTTTTTTTAATATTAAGTATTAATATTTTTATTTATTTTATTTTATGAACATTTGCATAAAATGTTCCAACGGCTTCCAGCTACAGCAAGGCCTTCCAACAGGCTTCCAGCAGCAGCCTTTACCAGCCAGTCCATGCTTCATTTGATATTCCAGATTAGCAAACGCTAATCCGTCCGTATAACGGATGGATACGGGATGGGCATATCTCGTCCCATCCCGTCCCGTGCCCATACCTAGTGAACAATGCTACCCAACTCAAACGAATCAGTGTCAGTAGTGCAGGAGCACATGCAGCCAATGGCCCTTTAAGTATCGACAATCGATGATGATGTTGGGATTATCAGAGGTAAGATGGGCAGAGAGGGATTCAGAACGGGATAGACCCATCCCGACCTGTCTCATCTCAAACGGGTTCGATACGGGACCAAGTATGAGATGAACATGACTTGAAATAATCCTTCGCAATAAAAAATAATAAAAAAATTCATTTCACATTGCTCAAACATCAATAATGTCAAATTTATGTATACATGTAACTTTCATTAGTAACTAATATAGAATGTCTATGGTCTCAATACAACTTACAATTTTTTATGTTAATTCATCATTTGTGTGATAGCACTAACCAATAGTTGTACATAATGACCAAGTGCAAGAAACTAAATAAAACCATGGCAGTTTTTTGTTTCTACAACAGAATAATTGTCCTATAACCAATCTAAAAAGTAAAAAGCATAAATTTTGATGGGTTTCTGTTTGACTTAAAATATCCAAATTGAAGTTTCTATCTACACAAAATGTACCAAATCAAAGCAAGTAAAATTTTAGATGTTTTGATTTAATTTCAACACTCCTAAACTTTCTTTAAAAAAAATAGTTTGATTAAAATTAATAATAATAAATATTAAAAAAAAGTACGGGACAGGACGGGGTGGGCTGGGACGAGATAAGCGAGATTTGAATATCTCTATCACGATTTCGTCCCACTTTAGATCGTGACGGGAATCGAGGGATGAGTTTGATCAATCCCAAAAGGACCCGAAAAAATCGATACGAGACCGAAATGAGATCGGGATCGCGGGATGGGATGCCCACCCCTAATTAGAGGTGATCAACCAGCTGCAGGCAAATGCCACAATGCAACGATGAAGACTCCTAACAAGTAACAATAGTCCGGACAAATTAAGGGAGCCATTAAAACAACCACCAATTCCACTGCAAGAACGGATCAATCCAACCAGACGACAATGCAACCCCGACTAGTCCATGGGAACAGTTGAACACTGACCACCAAAGGAAGAGATGACACCAATCCACCTTGATAGTCCAGAATGAGGTAGTAAAATTGTCAAAATCGAATCAAACTCCATCCAAACTGACTAGACAATTGATCCAACTGCTGAAAGACAATCAAGACATATTTGCCTGGACAATGAAGGACATGGTGTGTATTGAGCCCTCCAATCATCACATATAGACTGTAAGTCAAACCCAGACAAAAAACCAATCCGACAAAAAAGAAGGTCAGTCGCCCCAGAGCGCAATCAGGCCATCAATGAGAAAGTGCACTGGTTGCTGAGTGTCGGATTTGGATGCATCATTTCAATATACTCACACGAATCATGCTTCAAACGAGTTCGATTGTCTTATATGGGAGAATCCAGTAAGTTTTGAATGTTCAGTGAATCATTACATAAGGCACATATGTTCCAGGTTATATTTGAATCTGGTTTGTTGATAGTCCACCTTATGTTTTTATAAAGACAATGACTACTCCACACCACCATAAGCGCTTTCTCACACCACCATTGAGTTTTTTTTACTTGCCCACACCACCAATAAATATGCATAACCTAACAGAGAAACCCAAACTCAAAACTAAAAAAATGCAGAAAACGCAAAAACGCAAATCCTCTCCTTTGATCTCTCGCTATCCTTGTTGCGTGTCGTTCGAAACTCGGCGACCAAACTCCACTTCCTCGCAAGTTTCATCGTTGTCATCGTCCTCATCTTCCCTATCTCTTGTTCTTCACAAAAACCCTTAATCTCCTCGTCCTTGTCCTCCTCTGCTCCCGTATCACTCCTTCCTTGGTTGCATTTCCCTATCTCTTCATCGCATTTCACTTGAAATAACTTATCTTGATTTTATTAGATAGAAATGAAAGAGTTTAGTGAAGTTGATGATGTTAGAAATGGAGATTTTAAGGGTGAACATGAAGAAGATTATCAATTTAAAGAGCAAGAACAATCCATTCAAATGGAGGTAATTTGCATAAAAAAATTTCATCTAATTTGCATCAATTTTTTTTTCTCAAAATAATTGTTTGATTATTGTATGATGCATTGGTGCATAGGCATTTCTAATGGATGTAATAAGTATGGAGATGCCTTTTAACGATATTGAGAACCCATAGACGAACCATTTAGAAGTAGCCGTCATTTTATTCTTAAGTAAATTAAAATTTTTAATTAATATATGAAATTAAAATAAATCATTATGCAGAATGATGATGATGATGTTGATGGAAGTGGTGACATTAACAATGAAGAAAGATCGATGGCACTAGTAGTCGATGATGGTCACTTATTTGTTACGGACGAAGTAAGATAGTTTGTGTGTTTTTGTTTTCACCAGTTTCCATTGTTATAAATATATTGCTGTTATTAACAAGAACACTGGGACGTACGTAAGGCTCTCATTCCTCTTGTTCCAAGGTAACGGGCGTAGACATTTCTTCTAGCAAATCCAGTACTCTATTTTGTCGTGCGAGCAACTTAACCCTGTCAACATTCCCCCTTCTTCAATAGAGGCATTGACCACCTTAAGAGTCTGAACAATGACAATCTCGTACAGGAAAACATTAAATGTTGTGCAAATCATGTACATTTTAAATCTTTCATAAGTGTAAAATGTTTATAATTACCCTTTTGTTTGAAAAGAACATTGTCTTCTTAGGGGATGACTTCTTCTCTTGTTCGATGGTTGTACGAAAGAATGGCTAATGCGGTGAAACCAATCCAAGTAATCCTCCCTACAGTCCTATGGAAGCTTCACGGGGGCACCTTGTTCGTTAGTTGACACGATATGATAATGCCACCTTTCAGTGAACGGAGAAAAAACTCCTTACTTCACCGAATAGTGCTTGCCAGATCGAGTTCTATTCTTGAATTGGGCTTGGATTGGAATATTTGGGATGACTTGTACATTTTCCATTTGTCTCGTAACTCTATCGGGGTGATAGGGTTCTTCTACGTCGAGGCATAACAAACATCTTTTGAACCATGTGATGCCATGAAGGGGAGTGTTTCCTTGGATTCTACGTAAGGGTCCCAAAGTACCTGCGAATTATAAACTTGTTAATATATGACACATCATACAAATTTTTTTTATTGAATTTAAAGATGCATTTTTGCCTCTTCAGGAGACATGTCATCGAGATGCTCTCTAAGAGTGATGATTTGTTTGTCCAAAATCCCTACAATTTGCAGGGGTTCCCACTTAGCCATGGCGGGGAGTCTAGCATCCCACTTCAGTTTTGCATTATCATCCCAAAGTCTGAAGTGATCATATATCCATGGCTATAAACGAAAACAAAATAAATAAACATTAAAAAATTCTTATATATTATGAGAGTAATTAACAAAATAAAAATTCGAAACATACCTCCAAAAAAAGGCAAATATCCTGAAATTTGCTTCGTACCCTCTTTGTTTGCACCGCCCGACTGACGAAACAATAATGTCAAAGATCGTGCGCTCCATACATACTTTTTAACATTATCCACCTTCATTATCATTTTCAAATATTTAATCCGAACCTTTGTTCCACTTTTATCGGCAAATATAGTCATACCCAGAAAAATAACAAGTAACCCCTACACATTTGTTCATTCCTTTGAAGATAAACAGTTTTCGTAGCGATTCTACAACAGTTGTCCTAAATAAACTTCATTTCCACAGATCTGCCATTCTTCTTGACATGGACCTTTGCTTATTTATTTTCAATCCCCAAACCATTCACCAATAATGTAACACATTCATTTGCCGTCATCTTCAGTGACGTTCTAACTGGCTTACCAACAATCACTAAATGAGTTATACAGTAGACTTCGTCCAGGGTGATGCTCATCTCTCCAAAAGGTAGGTGGAAAATGTTGGTCTCAGGTTGCCACGCTCCACAAAAGCACAAGTGGTCACTTTATCAAAACGGTTCTTACAATGTTGAATCAAGGGATACATACCACTATTGTAGATCATTTTCTTTACTTTTTTCGGCTCATGTTTCAAATTCCAATCTAATAAGTTCCTATATTGATGCCGACATCACATTGCGTCTCGTTCCTAAATACAAGAAACATATACATTAAGTAATTCAATGTCCAAATATATATAAATAATAAAGTTATATAATTTAACCAACTAAAAATATAAACTTACATGCTCACCATCTTAAATGACACGAGCAATATATCCATGGTAATCGTCTAATGTGGAACAATCCACATGACCATCAGGATAAGAATCTCTAGCATTTTCTTTTTCTTTACCATCCTCTACAATTGCTTCTTCATCATCCCCTGCTTCCTCGTCATCCACAAACAATTTTCACCCTCCACTAAGCCTTCATCTTCATGTTCAACAATTTCACCACTCCAACTTGTTTGCCCTTCTGATTGTGATTGACTTTGTGATACAATTACAAGTCTCCCTACTTCTTGGGTATCTATTTGAATCCCCATTTGAATCTCTCTCATCTTTTTATTCACTTATTTCTCCCTATTTTTTTTTTCCATTTTTTCTTTTTTTCTACCTATTATTTGCCTTTTTTTGCTATCTGTTTTCGGTGAGACACTGTCATGAGTCGTCTTTAACATCTATCACCTCGATCATCCCCACCAGATCACGACCAACAGAAGACATAGTAAACCTTCAAATAAAATGAAAAAAAAAATAACATTCAAACAAATACTTCAAGTCAATTTATTTGTACAATAAAATCTAGTAATTTTTAAGAAATACTTTAGACAATGCGAATGTTACCAACCACTTCTAACTTACACAATTTCGATGTAAACCAACATTACATATCTTATTTCCCTATATTCTAATAAGAAAATACCAATTTGGAGCCCTAGTAACTGCCAAATCCGCCTTTGCAATTACTTTAATTACTAAGAGACGAACTAAACGATAAATGCACAAAAAACATAACAAATATACAATTCTATTTTAAAGATGAAAACAAGTAGACAAATGCATAAAAGCAAACAATGGATGACTCACTTACAATCTAAACAAAAATCTTAAACCCAAAGATAGAATGGATGACTCATTTACAGAAGAGTTTGAGTCGCAAGAGGTGGCTTTTTGAGTAGTTGCGTTTTTGGGATTTTGATTTTTAAAGGTTCCGATTTTAAGGAGATTTTGATAGATTTTTGAGGGAGAGGGAGGAGATTGGTTTTGATTTGAATGTGGGGAGATATTTCCAAGAAATTTAAATGTGGGAGAGGGAAGAGATTCGAATAGGGAAGGGGAGGGGATTGTGTTTCGATTTGAATAGGGAGGAAAAAATGTTGGTTTTTTATTTATATTGGTGGTGTGGGAAAGAAAGTAGGTGGTGTACGAGACTAAAATGATATGAGAAAACACTTATGGTGGTGTGGAATAGTCGTAGCCTTTTATAAATGCAGCATGAATTTTTTTTTATTGATTGTTTATGGCTGAAGTTTATTCAGGCACATTATTTCCTTTAATTGCTGTTAAACGAAGACGTTTTTGTTTTATAATATAAAAATTCTTATTATCGGTACACTTGCTTACATAATAAGAATCATCATCAAGTCACAGCAGACTGTAATACTGTATGAAATCGATAGAAATCTGCCCTGGTTTCGATCGGTCCAAAGCACATTGAATCCTCATAGAGTCTCAAAATTGATCCATATATGAATCAGGATCCAGGCTGTGAATTATTGGATTGAAATTGGTCGGATCTCAGGCCAAACGCAAACAACAGAGGTAAGGAAGCTATGTTAGAGATTCCTAGTTTTCCCAATCCAAAATTTTTGCTGTGAAGGCACAGATGATGAACATAGATAGATTTTTCGTTTTCGCATAGAAGTAGGAATAGACTGGTGATTAACAGAGAAATGTAATTATTGTAACTTCGAAACCAAGACATGAAATTTCCATGAAGGTTCTTCAACCTACTTGTTTTGTTGGCAATTGGCATCTTGGGGGTAATAGTCCATGCACAATTTTCTGTTTATGTTTCTTCCATGATTCTTGTTTAGCTTTTCCTATGGAGTGATTCTCTGGGAAGTTTCTTGTATGATCCCTGTTTTCATTTTTGTTTCTATCATATTGAATGATTCTATGCGAAGTGAAACAGAAATGAAAACGTTAACTAGGACCTAGGAGGAAAAAAGAAAAAAAAAACTAGGACCTAGGAGCAAAAGTCTTTGAAGTTTTTGTTCCATGTGTGCCATAGTTCATTGTCCTCAGCTGGTTGGTAGAGTGTTATTGGATGACCAAGCCTTTTTTTTTTCGCTATTGCAAAATATTTAACGAGAAAATCATTGTATCTCACTACCCAATCGAAATTGTTCTAACCAAAAGCTCGGCTCAAATTATTCATTTATTATTATTATTATTATTTTTTTTTATTTTTTTTTTGAATTGAGAAGGGTTTTAATTGAAAGTTTTTTATGATAATACTCATTTTCATAAATCAAATGGTTAGCAAGCCAAATAATAGGTTGGTAAACTTGGTGGATGAACTACTTTTTAAGGACTTGTATGTCGTAGCGACAATTTTGACAGTTGGATTGTACAAATCAAATTATTTAGTGTTTTTCTAGTTTGACACTCATTAGTTTATATCTATTAAGGTTATCCCTTATTTGAAATCTAATTGAGTCTAACACTCGTTTTTTTACGAAACCGTTAAGTCCACGCCATAAATTGGTCATGACTAATTTTTGAACAATTTTGCCATTATCTTGAGTTAATTGAGTCTAATTTTTGAATAATTAAGTCTAATTTTTTTAACCCTAAAATCTAAAATTGCCCCCACCTCTCCTTTCTGCTCTTCTTATCTCTCCAGCATAAACCCCAACCCCATTGCCACCACCAATGTAAAAGCATACTTATTTGAGTTCATTACATTTCTTGTTACAGGATGCCGAAGGTTTCATGGAATGAAAGAAATCTGATGTTCCTAGCTATGCAGTGAATTCAGCACACCTTGATTCACAATTGCATGTTTTTAGCTAGTATGCCCTTATCAATGCAGACATATATAGTTCACTCATCAAACTCAATTAGAAAACTATCATTCTGCTTTTTGACCATCTTTAACAATTGTACCCCAAAACTTAGAACATTAACCACTTTTAACTTCAGTTGGCTTGGTTCATGTTCATGTCTTTGAAGAGAATTTTTTGAGGGTTTCTTGGAGATCGATTCGATGGCGTGATAGATTTTACTGGAAGGTTTCTCTCGCTCCGTTCCAGCAAACCAAAGTGATTTGAAGCAGCGATTAGAACTCACCACAGGTTTGGGAATAGAAAACACCAACGAAAGCAGCCGTCGTTCTAACACCAACGAAAGCCGCCGCCGTTCCGCGAAAACACCAACGAGGGGGAGGAAGAGGGGCGAAAGCCGCCGCCGCTCTGATCGTTAGTCTGAGCGCAGAGATTCAGCGAGAGAGGGGCATGCGAAGCACAGATCCGGCTGAGACCAGCTGCGCGGCGCCACTCCGCGCTGCAAGCCTGACCGGCCGCCGCTCTGCCTGGCTGCGAGAGGGGATCTCCGCCGGTCCCCGCCGCCTCTGCCGGTCCCCCGCTGCTCCGCTGTCAGGTTTGCTTGCGTGGTGTTGTAGGTCTGGCTAGGGCAGGGTACACTGTGGTATGACGGTTCCTCTAGCCGTCAACACTTCCTCTCCCTCAATAGGGAGTAAGGAACCTGCGAAAGAGACTTCTAAGCCTTCTTTCGCCCAAATACTTGGAAAAATACTGGTTGATGAGGTTAAAGAAACAAATGTCGAGGGAACTAGATTTCGGAAAGGATAGGTAGCCATTGGGCTTACGGCATCTGATGAAAAAAGTGGGGAAGCTTTCATGGAAAAACATGTGATAGTCTTAAAGTTCTCTAGCTACAGACCAACATTGGAAGATATTCGAGATTCGATACATCGAACCTGGAGGATTCTAGGCGATTTCTCACTAGGTTTGCTAGATCAACGTCATGTTCTTGTTCGGCTTCAATCTGAGGCAGAAGCAAAGAAAGTCTTGGCAAGGGACTCGTTCTTGATTCGGGGAGTTCGATTCAAAGCTTTTCGCTGGCATAATGGTTTCAGTCTGAAAGCAGACCCGATATCGGTTCCACTATGGGTAGAGTTGCCTAACTTGCCTTTGCATTTATTTCAGACCCCTCTTTTGAAAGCAATTGTGAACTCTTTTGGTGTATTTTTGCGCATGGATGATCATACTCGATGTCTTTCATGCCCGAGTTATGCCCGTGTTTGCGTGGAGATGACTTTGACGGAAAAGTTACCGAGTAGAATTTGGATAGATAGATCTAACAATAGGGGCTTTTGGCAAATGATTGAATATCCGGGTTTCAAATATTGTGATTATTGCTCATTGTTAGGACATCAGGAGGATTATTGCAGAAAAAAGTTAGGTCATAAGGGCAATGTGAGAACACCAAACTTGGTGAAAGAAGATAAGACTGAGAAACAAAAGGTGGAAGCCAAAGTCCTTAAGCAACAATTTGTCCCAGTGGTTAAAAAAAATAAAATTTCAACGATAAAAGCTGGAACTAGTGGTGTAAAGAATGATCAGGGTGAGGAAATTCACGAGGACGTTGGTGCTGAGAGGCCGATGGTCAAAGATTCGGGGAATGTCATGTTGTCAAACAAATTCGAGTCACTTACGGAGACCATAGTTGAAGACGAGAGTAATCTAATGAATCATCAATTGCCTTGTAAGACGCAGGATCCAGTCAGTGACATGGTAGAACCGGAAACAACGGAGGAATGACTTCTTGAGGCGGGGTACACAGCGGTTGAGATTGCAAAAGCGATTCAAAATCAAGGAGAGACAATTTCAGGGCTTGCTTCGTCTCAGCCAGAGCGTGTTCTGCCAATAACAAAGTTTGCTTCGTCAGAGAAAGTCGCGTCACCAATCGTTGGTTTGGTGAACAAAACATCAAATGCTCTAGATGATGATCCAAATAAGTTGATCCCTAAGAAAAATGTGAATGATGACCAAGCTTTCATGCAAGAATGTGATAATGCTTCAGGTAGCAGCTCAAGGCCGCAGCAGAGAGCGTATGAGTATGTTCACCAGTTGGAATCAGGGAGGGCGCAGGGGGTTTCGACCAAGGCTGTAGGCGGGGATATCGGGATCTCTAGCCCAGGAAAAAAGACGAGTAGTGGGAATGCTTCTCTACATATAAATGCAATGATTTCAGGCAGTAATTCCGGACCAACAAAGGAGGACGCAATAGCTGAGGATGATCATGTTGACAATGGGTTTGTATATGGCTCTGGCAGTGGAGCTCACGTTGGTGCTCAGAATCGCGTTCAGAGTGATGATAAGGTGCATGACCGGAAGGTAGGGTTTCCAGCAGATGCGAGTATTGTACAAGATGACGAAGCTTTAGTGGATGCAATAGTACTTGAAGCACCGAATATAAAACATATTAACTATTTGGTTCGTAACGCTAACAGCGAAACCGAAATGGAGACCGATACCGACATTTCGGATACAATCAGTTCATAAGAAGAAGATTTGGATGAATACACCATTAGGTCAAGAGTAGTGTCAGGTTTAAAGACAGACCAAATTCGAATATCGAAAAGATTTCATGCGACGGACTTCAGAGACATCAAGGTATATCCTCGTCGATCATCTAGAATGAAGAAAAGTAACAGCAAGTATAGACATTGATCTAGGGGTTTGGTCACTATTTATTTTGGGTTTGCTATGATGTAAGTCCTCTGGTTCTTTTTATCGGGTAAATCATGTATTCCCGACTGATGTAAAAGATTTTTTCAAGTAATAAAAAACCTAGTATTCTTATTATAAAAAAAAAAAACAATTGTCACTCATGTAGTTTTACTTGAGCTGAGCTGTGGATGTTTGTAACATTTACATTTTCCTTTTTGTTTTATCAGTACTTATATTTTTCCTCCATCAGACTCCAATTACCTCCAAAGGTTTTGTGATATTGGAGCTTTTCAAAGATGCTTCTGCTGAGATTTTAGAGAAATTCCTTTATCTGTGGTGAGTGTTTGAAATTATCAGCTATCATTTGTCTTCTTAGCTAGTAAATCATATGAAATAGGTAGGTCACTTGTCAGTCTGTCTTCAATCATCACTACTCAACCATTTTATTGTACAAACAAACCGAAACTGTTAGCTGACATACCCATAGGTAAGGTTCCTGCAAAAAGAGAAGAAAATTAGGGGTGAGGGTAATTTTGAGTTTCAGGGTTAAAAAATTATACTCAATTAGCCAAAAATTATACTCAATTAATCCAAGGTAAAGGTGAAATGGTTCAAATATTAGTTTTGACTAGTCAGTGTTGTGGACTTAACGTTTCTGTTAGAAAACAAGTGTTGTATTCAATTAATTTTCAAAACGAGGACTAGACTCTAATAGGTATAAACTAATGAGTGCCAAACTAAAAAAAATTATTCCTAAACTTGATATTTTTATAATAATATATATTACTAGTATGCTTAATAGTACAATGGGGAATGATTTATAAATCCACTTGATGAGACACCGAACAATTATCTGATCACAACCATACACGTGGCATAGGTAAACTCTAATACGAAAATGCTTCAATACGGACCCAAGCAAATCCAATCTCAAAATACTATTTAGCCCGTAAGTCAAACATCCAAGCCCAAATCACGCCGACCCATAAGGCACAGATCTTAGAGCTTGGCTCGGAACAATAAAGTCAGAATGCAAATCTCTGAGTTGTCGCATGCTCGAGATCTGCTCACACAAATAAGCTCTTAACCCAATCAAGCATTGGTCCTACACAGAGACAAGTGCTGAAGAGACTCAGCCATGCACATGAAAGATTCTAGGCGAGATCTCCTCTATCCATTACGCCCTCAATAGCAGAGACAATTGGGGAGGGAACGTTCACTACATAAGTTGAGAAAAAAGGAAGAAGAAAGGTACGCATACACATTGCTAATTTCATATATTCTTCATTCTTCCCTACACCGTCGTCTGACTTAAGCATTAGAGTGCCTTTGGCCACTACAACGGTGGTCCCTATTTCATCGTTGTTAGTTTTGTAGATTCGAGATCAGCAATAATGGAGTTGGACGCATCACCACTCAATAGCAGTGTTTTAAAAAACGATTTTGACTCGTGAGTCGCCTTGACTCTCAAGGAAAACGCACTGATGCATATGAATTAGCCCCTGAAAACAAGGCGAATGTGTTTCATTTATAACTCGTACGAGTCAACTCGTTTTGAGGCGTACGATTCACTTTGATCTTGATATATTATTTTTTGTAGATTTTGAAAATGATCTAAGGCATGAAATCATCCCCAAATCGAAATCTAATTTATTTTGTTGTTGTTCGTAGTTGTGTTTGCAGGTTTACAGCTCGTTTCAGAGAAGAATAAGGGGAAGGAATAAGTGGAAGAAAGAAAATGAAGAAAGAAGAAGAAGAAGAAGAAGAAGGGAAAAAAGAAGACTTGCGACTGTGACAATCAATCGTTCAGCTGTGTCGACAGTAGACAACGATCATCTCACTATTTCAGAAAAGAAAAAGGGGAAGAAAAAAAAAAACTGAACTTACAAGATCAAGTGATTCTCTTATTCTTTAATCTTCACTGCATCAATTTGTTCAGTTCTGTTCATAGAGAAGGGATGGAGATGAGATTGTTATGTGTCTGTCTCTACAAATAATAATATATGTATCAATTGGTTAGCTAAATAGTAATATATATAAGCTAATTAATAAATCGGTTAGCTAAAAAGTTTGACTGCCTCGAGACTAAAAAACGCTTTTTAAAACATTTCCCAACAATACAAAATGGTTCACTAATATTTTGTAGAATGGAATCAACCACTTGAATTCCAATATTCTTATGTATCTTCTTCAATCTTTGCCAATGGTAGCTTGGTTGGCTGGTTAAGGCTTAAGTGATTTAACCCCCATGTTTTGGATTATATATCCACTGGTGACACGCTTGCCTTTCGAAAGATTGCAATACATGTAATTATTATTCATTAAATGTTTTTCACAAAAAATTATGAATTATAGATAATGCAAAAGGGAAACTGTTTTAACACGTAGCTTTTAGCCACTTTGATGCACTTTTGTGTGATCTTATATTTAGTTTTTTTTTCAAGAAAGATTGATTAAAAACAATAATATTTCACATCACTTGATCTTGGGCTGAAGCAACTGCATTGGGGCGTTTAAAAATAAATAAAGGCCCTTATAAAGGCCCATAATCAGATTTGCGGACACCATACATGATAGGGGTGTGCATGGGACCTCATCCCATCCCATCACGTTCGGGAAGGGGATGAGATAAACCTCGTCCCATCCCAAACGGGATAAACATATACTAAATAGTTCAATAATGAAAAATAATAAAAGAATTTCATATCACATTGCTCACAAATCAATAATGTTAAATTTATGTACATATAACTTTCATCATAACAATATTAAATGTCTTATAAAATTTGTAGAGGTTACATTACAATGAAAATAAGTTTGTTAAGTAATTGATGAGAGATTGAATGAGCCCCTTCATAGATCGGTCTTGTATATTTTTGCTAGAGTTGAAATGTCATTCATATAAGATACAATTATGAGTATTGTTCTCCAACTACATAACTCATAGTGCAAAACTAACCCAACCCATCATTTGCCTTATTTTCTACAAGAATAATTGTCTCTATAAACAATCTAAAATGTGAAAAAAAAAAGTATAAATTTTTCATGAGTATTATTTGACATAAATTATCCAAATTGAAGTTTTTACCTAAATAAAGATTACCAAATCAAGCAAGTAAATTTTCAAATAATAGATGTTTTGATTTAATTTCAACACATGTTAAACTTTCATTTAGAAGAGTAGTTTGATTAAAATTAATAATAATAATAAAAAATATTAAATAAATAAACTCGGGACAGGACAGGATGGGTGGAATAGAAAATTTCTATCCCGATTTCATTCTAGATTGACACAAGATGCCAAGATGGGATCGAAATGAGTTTGATCAAGCCTTAAATGATCGGGAAAAATTGAGACATGAGTGACTGGGAAGGACCCACCCCCAGTACGATTTGGATTGAAATCCTGAGACATGACGTACAAGTTTTTGTTGAGTCTCCAGTCTGCTACGAACTCATTGAGTTAAACCCTTACAGTTTCACTACAAAACTGATATAGAAATCAATCCAAACTATTCCATTAAATCTGTTTAAAGGGGTATTAAAGCTGTTTTATGAGGTAATTAAAGCATTTTGATTGCTTATGAACAACCAAACCACGTGTAGTGTGAGAGATTTGCATGCAACAACAATGAATGGAAACAAAAATATGAAGTTTCCAGGAAATCCCCTCTTCCCTAACTGACGAGACCTTCTTTATGAACTTGTTCCCATTAGTGTCATTACCTTAAAATCTTTTTTTTGGGTTTTGGTTTCTTGGCTTTATCATCATAAAATCGACCTCATTCTTTTCTTTCTTCGCCGTGCTTTTAAAGTAGAGTAGAGAAGAAGTAGATACTTACTGTGAAAAAAAGTCATGGATTTTGAAGAGAAAGAGTGCCTTAACAATAAAAGAGAGTTAGTTAATGGAAAGACAATACACAACATGTCATCTTCATCGTTGTTGCGAAAGAAGTCTGATCATTCACTTGTTTCAAAACTGAGGTGTGGGGTTTTGAAGAGAATTTTAGGAAATATTTGTGAAGTCGTGTTCGGGACAAAGCTTTTTATACTTTTTCCTGCTGTTCCTCTTGCATTTGTTGCCAGATACTCCAATTATGGAAGAGTAAGTTTTTTTGTTCTTCATATTTTTATTTAAAAAACTAGAGGGGTTCGAATATGATGAAATCCATGAACGTTGTAGCGGACCTTACGTGCTAATTACAATTAGGAAAATCATGTCAGTGTTCTAATTAAGAGACCTTGGTGATCACGAGTTATATCCGAATGTAACCTCTAGGATTTTTTTTTTTTTTTTTGAAGTTTTGGGATCCTAATCAAACCCTGGCTAAATTTTCCAAGTAAAAAAAAAAAAAAAGTTTCGCCGGCCATTAAATATTGCTTATGGGAAGAGGTAGGACATAAGGTAATTCAGATACAGATTTTGGTTTTGTTAAATGTTTTGTTCAAACTTATGCCTTAATTAACCACATGTCCCAGATATGAATTATTCAAAATTAAACTGTATGTTCGGCAAGCTGGAAGCATTGAGATTATCGGAAACTGACAGCAAAATAGGATTTAAAGACAATTTTATGAAATTAAAATACAAATTAAATGCAGTAAAAAACTCCTTTTTAATTGAAAAATTAACTCAAATTAATTAATGGTTTGTTTAAGAGAGATATTGAGTTCTTGTTGAGTTAGGATTGGTACCAAGTAGAATAGGTTTTCGATAGATGATAATGTTCATTTGGCATGCAGTTCAATTTGGAACCACAAAGATTTTCCAGCCGCATTCATGTCATTTTCTTTATAATTTTCATTTGTTTTTGGTTTCATTTATTTTTTCTTTCACAAGTATTTGTTTCTGTAAGTGTTTTCGGGACAATTAATTATTTAACTTCTGTTGAAACAGGCTTGGATTTTTGCTTTCAGTTTACTAGGTTTAACCCCACTCGCGGAAAGAGTGAGCTTCCTCACAGAGTAAGTCTTAAGTTATTTATTCATCTAATTTATTTTGTGAAATTTGATTAGTGGACTCTAATTATCTAATTTTCAAAATATGCAGACAAATTGCATTCTTCACAGGTCCAACAGGTATTTTTTTCCCCTTTATTTTGGTTTATTTATTTTCACTAAAAAATGTTGCTCCAAGTCCTTTTCAAGTAAGCTGGTTTGTCAACAACATATCGAACTTTTTTGTCAAATCTATATTCTTCTTATGGACTCAAGTTCACTAGAAAAATTATTATGATGGATTGTTTAGTGTACAAGTATCATTTTCAGCATGATGTTAATGAGTAAAACTTTTGAATTCTGAGCAATCTAGAGTTCTAGCTTCTTTGTGAAAGATCCTCTATAGTTCGATCCTATTGAATAAAGGTGGATTATGTATCAAGCTATTTTCGAATGACCTATTAGTTAGTGAGAATTATCGTGTTACATATACCTAAAAAGTGATTATAAGTTGAAACATTCTAGACTGTTTTTTATCACATTGTCACTTTTAAGATCAAATTTCAATATTAACGATGAAAACTGTTGAACATGTATGCAGTTGGCGGGCTTCTAAATGCAACATGTGGGAACGCAACAGAGTTAATAATAGCCTTATTTGCACTAGCTGGAGGAAAAATGGATGTGGTGAAGTATTCCCTTCTGGGTTCTATACTGTCCAACCTACTTCTTGTTCTCGGCTCTTCTCTATTCTGTGGTGGCATTGCCAACCTTAAAAAGGAACAAAAATTTGATAGAGTAAGACATTTTGTTTCTTGTATATTTTTATAGGAACTCGCGGGTATAATTTCTGACATTTTTTTGGCCTATGATTCAACAGAAGCAAGCCGATGTAAATTCACTGATGCTGTGGTTGGGATTGTTGTGCCACATTCTGCCATTGATGTTTCGTTACACCCACAGCCATGGCACTTCCATAGTAGACTCTACTCTCCATATGTCTAGAGTGAGCAGCATTGTCATGTTAATTGCCTATGTTGCTTATCTCTTCTTCCAATTAAAGACTCATCAGCAACTCTATGAACCAGAAAAGGTAAAAAGTGAATCAGGAAGAGTTTGTTTTGCTGCTTAATCTGGTAACGCTTGCTCTTATGTTTCTGAAGACTTACCGCCATGAAACATAAATTACTCACTCATATAGAATTGATTAGGGTTTAGTACAAGAGGAAGATGATGATGAGGTTTTGGAAGAAGCCGTGATTGGATTTTGGAGCGCATTTGCTTGGCTAGCAGGAATGACAACTATCATAGCTTTCTTATCCGAGTTTGTTGTGGGCACAATCGAGGTAACATGCTCATACACTTGGCTCATGTCAATGGATTAGTAATAACTATCAAGCACATTGTTGTAATACTTCTTCATCAATCAGGATGCATCAAGTTCTTGGGGCATATCAGTAAGCTTCATCAGCATAATTTTGCTACCAATCGTGGGAAATGCAGCAGAACACGCAGGAGCGATCATCTTTGCTTTCAAGAACAAATTGGTAATGATTTTTGGCTTATTCATTTATGTATTAATTTGGCTCTCTATCATTATTTACAAAAACTTACAAAATTCTACACAAATGCAGGATATTTCTCTAGGTGTTGCTCTGGGCTCTGCAACTCAAATATCCATGTTTGTGGTAAATTTTATTCACATCACCCAACACATATAACAGTTCTAATTTAGTCTTTCTCTAACAAATTTACAACTTTATTCTGATAATTTGTAACACGATTAGGTTCCTTTGACGGTGATCGTTGCTTGGATAGTGGGAATAAGAATGGATCTTGATATGAACATCCTTGAAACTGGTTCTCTAGCTTTAGCAATTCTGGTCACAAGTTTTGCCTTACAGGTAAACATGAAAACCACTTGTGCATTTGAATCATTTTGGTTCTAATTTACTTTGATTTCACTCCAATTAAATTGGTTTTGTATAGGATGGAACATCACATTACATGAAAGGATTGGTTATGATGCTTTGTTACATAGTGATTGGAGCCTGTTTTTTCTTCCATAAAACACCAATCAGTAAGCCCATGTTTTTTTTTTTTTTTGGGTTCCTTTTCATATCTTCTGTTTTTCATTCTTATTGACTTGAATCATGTTTCCAGAACCAATAAATGTTTTGTCCATGGGAGCTAAAATATCATCTGGACGAGTTTCCCCAGTTTAACCGGTAAGCTACTGATTTGGTTGCAAGGGATTTTTTGCATTTCTATGTTCATTTTACTGATGTTTGGTTGATCCAAATAATTTTCAGACTTGCACTTTTTAAAATAAAGGTGAGGAGATTTTTTTTTTTAATTATATGCATGACTTTTTATGCAGGCTGGTAACTAAGATGGATGCAATTGTCATTTTGTTTTTCCATTTTAGCTGCCTGGCAAGTGTTTAAGCAATGTACAGTCTGAGCTTTGTCTGGTCACAAAGGATTCTTCGAAGAGTTGAAGCCAAAGATTAGAGAGGAGAACGAAATAAGAAAAGCCATGTCAATTAGAACCGTCGATGCTTGAAGAACATAAGATCTCTGCAGCTAGTAAAACTGATATGTGTAAATGGGATTGACCTGCTTCAACTTTTGTTAGACATTGAGTCATTTTTAGGTGTTTTAATTAACCTAGTCCATGGACTAGGGAAATATCTGTGTGGTTGTTTAAATCGTGATTCCTACATGCATAAATATTTGAGTATGTTAGAATGCCAAACCTCAATTTAGTTGCCTACAAGACTTCTCTGTGTTTATATAGTATAATTATCGTGTGAGTTTACGGTATAGTTATACTATTAATACTCACCACCATATATTGTAGTCTTGCCCCTTCACTCTAGCTCTTCGCTTGATATTAGGTTCGTCATTTCTGCAAAGCCATTTTTAAAGAGAATGGCAATTTAGATAGTGTCATCTGTAACATCACTTTCTCTTGTTTCCTTCCCCTCTCCTCTTCGTTCATTTCTTCCCTTTGCCCCCTCGAAATGAGATTATGTCTCCGTGGAATAAGATTCCACATAAGCAAATACCAAGAATTATACTTATATCTTAGTCACTGAATTGATGGCCTCCTTCTTTTAGCTGTAAATGATTAGTGGAAATTTTTGTGCAAGTCACAGTTAGATGCAATTTGGGATATTTTTAGCCGTAGTCAATCTTTTGAGTCAAGATATCATGCTTTTGTGGTGTGGAATTCAAACTAATAAGTGAACATTGTTGCTCCTCTGAAAGCGTAATAGACACAAAACACAATTAATAGTTGCAATATGTTGTTTGTAAATGGTGTAAAAGTTCAAATTAAAAGATAGGAACGAAGGTACCAATTATTCTTGGGTTGAGTCGCGGACTAGGTCAGTCTCTTTAAGACGTTTCGCGGCTCTGCCCAAAAATGTGCAAGCAGTCTGGTAGCCCCGCCGTCCCCAGGATAAAATAGCCCATAATCTTCTCTGTCTCGTTCAAACAATTGCATTGTTGATGAACGTAATATTTTTCACCCTTAATCTCTTGTTTGCTCGGAATCACCAATACATTGTATAAAAATCAACAACAAGAAAAACTCTTCTTTGATTGAAATGCTAAACGAAAACTAATTGCAAAACGAAAATATTTTGTTCTCACTGATTGCAAAAGAAGAACTGTTGTTTTTGCAAAATGCTTTGTTTTTTTCTTCTTGTCTCTAAACTCTAAGTTTGTATTGTATTTATAGGGAGAATACAGATTCGTTCAAATACGAAATCACAACTAGACACATTGCTTAGAGAATGCAATTAAAAGAAACATGGAAAACGTGTGGAATTAAGACGGACAAAGTCCTGTCTAGATGCATGGACACAACATTTGCATGAAAAACGTGGGGAGAAAATCACGCTATTGTTGGCGCAATGCATGGAGAACGTGGAGGATAGAGTCAGCTGACCTGACCGGATGGCGGCGGGCGCGAGAGTCTATCTCTCCACTCCTCACAAAAGTGTGGTACCCCCAAGGGGTCCAAACCCAAGTCCTAACAATCTCCTTATAAACTATTTCACAATAAGTTGTATAGAAGATGTGGGACTAAAATAGAGAGAGATCCAGAGACTAAAATTAGAGAGAGATCCAGGGTTCAAACCCAGGTTCACACCCATTTTCTTTTATTTTAAAAAACCATATTTTCAACAAAATAAAAAATAATAAATCTAAAGTATAAACAAAAGAATGTAAAGTAAATGAAAATAAATAAAACACGTACTGCATAACCAATTTAATGTGGTTCGACAAGATTGCTTATGTGGTTCATCATTGACACGGGTAAAGAAAATATCTTCACTAGTAAGATCGAAGAATACAAATGGAGAAATCTACACAATGTCAATAACGTTAAATATACCCGTGTTTAAACGACACCACAAATATATGCGGGGTGAGTATATATATAAAAAAAAAGAACAATATGTCTCCCTCCTCACTTTTCTCCCTTCTCTCTCATGTACAAATAAAAGGAATTTGAATAACCCTAACTCTCACAGACAAAACGAAGAAGAAGAAGATTGATTATTAAGGAGATGGGGCTTCTCCTTTTATAGCCTACGTGAGGCGGCTCCATGATCTAGATAATTGATGAAATTGATTATCAAGAAGATTGATTATCAAGAAGAACCCCACTTTTTTCTTGTTTTTCCAGCAGGTTCCAGCCAATTCTTCTTCATGATCCAGCAAATCCAGCCCACAATCGTCTTCTTCACTTCACGATCTAGATAACCTCTGTTGTCAAGACCCAGCCAAGTCCAGCTCCATCTACTAACGACAAGCCAAAATCGTGCACATGTATATTTTTTTTTCAATCTATTGCTTCTCTATATTTCAACAAACATCACAACAACATGATCCATCAAACCTCATACATCCATCTCTTCAGACACAACTTGCTATCAACTAACTAAAATTTTCAACTCTCTCCGGTCATCATCACTCACCATGCCTGAGGAACAACCACACATACTGGTCTTCCTCTTTCCTGCACAGGGCCACATGTTACCACTTATCGATCTAACTCGCCAACTCGCCCTCCAAAGCCTCACCATCACCCCTAAGAACCTCCCCATCCTCCACCCACTCCTCTCTTAACACCCCCAAATACAAACTTTGATCATTT
The DNA here is from genome assembly GCA_003290165.1 of Berberis thunbergii. Lineage (NCBI taxonomy): Eukaryota > Viridiplantae > Streptophyta > Magnoliopsida > Ranunculales > Berberidaceae > Berberis > Berberis thunbergii. The sequence goes on from QNQO01001870.1 coordinate 145,698, forward strand.
CTTTTTTATCTTCGGAACGGAATAGACCTCATCCCATCTCAAACAGGTATATGTGACTAAAAAAATTCTCTATAATAGCAAATTTATTCAAGTTTCAAATTCACACTAAACATGATTCAACAACATAATACATGATTCAATAACATAATACTACATGATTCAAGTCTAACACATCAATAATCAAATCAGAAATAATTAATATTACAAGTATCATGCTTGCATCACTGGAGGAGTTGCAAAAAAGGAAGGGGAGGAGTCAATATAATTGATGTCCATAGAGTTGCAAATTCTTTTAACCTAAGTTACTAAATCAACCTTCATTAAAGCATTAAAATTAATAATTATAATAACAAATATTAAATAGATAAGTTCAGGATGGGACGGGACGAGATGGGATGGGATGAGCGGAATTGAAAATCTTCATCCCACTCTAGATTCAGACTGAAAAAAATCGAGACAGGTTTGATCATCCCAAAATGACCCAAAAAATAGAGACAAAATCGAGATCGCGGAATGAGATGCCCCCTAGTATGGACGAGACTACTTGAAGCATTGGAAATTTATAGAGGTCAATCTTGTTTGAAGAAGGCACTTTGGAATATGGTGGTCAACCATTTGGTGAGTTTATTTCCTAACTCGGTTTATGATGTATGAAACATATGAAGAAAATGTTTATGTTTATTTTGATGTTGTAACTATAGTAAAGGAGCCATTTGAATCCTCTAAATAAAGAGCATCTATATTAGGTTTTTTTTTTCAGGGTTTTCATATTGTGTTGTATTAACGAAAGAATGAACGAACACAAACTAATGATACACCACTAAATCAAACCACATCAACAATGTTTTCTAGTGCTAGATTTCATGTATGTATTCAAACAAGTACCTTTGGTACTGCAACAATCCTTCGGTGGCAAAAGCTTTTGAATTCATGGGAAGGTGTTTTAACAGGCTCTACTTTTGTTAAAGCATAGCATCAATTTTTTTTTTTTATGTGTTGAAGCACATCACCAATGTAAACCCATCTTACTCACTATTCATCTTTTTTCCCACCTTATCTTATCTCTTCTCAGCAAGCGACGGAGCAACACCACCACCCACACCACCTTTCCTCTTTTTTTTTTCCTGTTATTTCCACCGTTAGCCACACCACCCCGTCCTTGCCTCCTTATCCTCTTCCTCATTTTTTTTTTCTACCCTTGAGGAGATTTCTGCTAGTGGGGAACCCCCACTCGCTCCCCACTCACAAGAGCTTGTGTGGTGGTAGAGAAAAAAGGAGAAGAAAATAAAAGGAAGGGGAAAAGAATAAGAAAAGCGATGAGAAGGAACATGAAGAGAGGAAAATAAGAATAGAGGAGAATAAGAAGAAAAAAAAGGAGAAGAAAAGTAAGAGAGGAGAAGGAGAAAATAAGTGTGATCGGCCAGTGGGCAAGCGAGGCGGTGCAGTGGTGGTGGTGGGACGAGACCGTGCGGTCGTGGTGTTGTTCCCTGAGATAGAAGAGATGTGGTGGTGTTTTTTTTTGTTAAATTGGTGGTGTCATTCAGTAAGTGGTGGTGTGCTTCAGAAAAGTAATGACGTGCTTCAAAAAGTACGAGTGATGGTGACTTTTAGACTTTTAGCAGAAGTGGTGGTGTCAAAAGTGGAAGCCTTTCATGTATGCTTTAGCTATAACTTTGAAGTGAAATTGTTGCAACACAAAAGGCAACATGTTGGTAAGGTTGAAAACTTTACACTTGCCTTTCAAAAAAAAAAAAAAAAAAAAAAAATCGAACCGACTTTGGTAAGTTTTAAAATTTTCAAATCGAAATCGAACCGACCGTTAACAAAAATGAACCGATTCTAATTTATACAAACTGTAATTGAACAAACTAAAATCGAATCAACTGACTATTTTAAACATATTATATTATTTTATATAATATATATTCGGTCGGTTCGATTTAGTCGGTTAAAATCACATAGAAACCTAAAATTGAACTGACCACTTCGATTTTGAATTTTTTAAAACCGAAATTTATCCAAACCGAATTTAAACCGAACCAATCAGTTCAGTTTTAATCAGTTCGATCGATTTGGTCGATTGTTTGTTCAATCATAATGTTGGGCATTTGACAAAGTATTACAATAGTTTCGTTTTTCATAGAATGCCCTTGATGTTGCAAAGGTGTACATACTCATCAGGGCTAAGACAAAATAGTATTTTTGAATGATTAGTTAAATCTCACCCTTTTGGACCATGTAATCAGCTAGTATATTCGGGGCTAATATATATTCGGTCGGTTCGATTTAGTCGGTTGAATGATTGCTGCTAGCTTTAAGTATTGGAATGTTCCTAATGACATACCTGTTTTTGGGTTTTTAATAAAAGTGTTTGTTTGTTTTTTAAAAAAGGATTTTTTTTTCTTCTTCTTCTAAAACCCCATTTCATGTAGCATGACTTTTATATATGATAGAATGTGACCAATTTCCTTACATGCTCCAATCTTGGGAATCAAAATAAAAGATCGCCCATTCTAGGGAGTGAGGGAGTGTTCAACACCGCCACCTTTTGAGATGCACATTACCTTGCATCTCAAAGAGGGTTGGCAGTGTTGGGCGCTCCCTCACTCCCTTACCTTATTCATAAAAGATTATTCGTTAAACCTCAAAACATCTCGAAAAGTCTCCATTGTTTATTAGACTAAAGAGCATGATTGGAAACGTCCAATGCCTACATGTGTTGCGCGATTCTTTTTACTCATTCCTAATCAAGTTTATATTTATTAATTTAATAGATTATTTTATTGTGCTAATTTATTCACTTAAAAAAATTCTAAAATAAATGAATTTTTTAATTATTATGCTGCCACCCACTATATATTAAAAATGTTTTTTTTAAATAGACACACACCAAAAAAAAGAAAAAAAAAAAGAGCTTCTCTTCCCTCTCTATGCAACTCTTCCATTTTCTTATCTCTTCCTCTGCGTTTTTGAAATTCCCATTACATGAAGACGATAGAAGAACAAAGCGTTGTAGTATGGAAGAGAATTCCAGCCCTAGACTTGGGTCCAAGGAGAAGGTCCATTGAAGTAATTAGAGAAGAAGAAGAAGAGAAATGGAGAAGTGGCGTTGTTGTTGGTGGTGCTTTTGCGTGCGTTTCAATGGTGGAGAAGAGAGAAAAAAAGGGTTTTTATCCGACGACAGGCCAGCTTCTGAAACACCCATTGGCGTTGCTGGCTTTGGTGCCTAAGGACGCTGCGTTGTTTGCCGCTGGCGCCATAGCTGGTGCCGCGGCCAAAACCGTCACCGCTCCTCTCGACCGGATTAAGCTTCTCATGCAGGTAATTTCGTAGAACATTTGGTGTTCGTGTGTGGGTGTTTCTTGATTTTGAAAATTGTGGTGTGGTGTTTGGTTTGTTAGAGTTCTTGAATTTGGTTCAATTTCATTTTTTTTTTTTGAATCTTTACTGGTTATTGTGGCTTAATATGAAAATCTGAGTCTAGCCACTTGTGTTTTGCTGTTCAAGGGTGGGGTTTTAGGTTTCACAACGGGTTTTGTTGAATTTGGTTCCTTTCTTGTTTCTAGAAAGAAATCTTTGTCCATCGAGTGTGTTTTCTTGATAGGGGGTTAGAGGTACAGATGAATTGAATTGATTGAAAACTTATGAGTTCAAGAAATAAATTGAAATCGAGATCATTATTGGATTTAGATAGAGCACTTAACAGTTGGGTCAAATTCAGTATGATAGGGAGTTTGTGATAGCATCTCGGTTGCTATGATTATGAATGTCAATGAACCAAATTTTGTAATTGTTAGCCCCTTTATGGTTTTGCAGTTTATTCTTCGCTCCAAACACCCTTTGCTTAATTGGATTGAAAGAATTAGAACCTATCAGTTTTGCCCAAAATGGTTTGTCACCGGGGACAGTAATAAGCAAACCTAAGACATAATCTATGTCAAATTGAAAGATCTCCTGTAAGATCAAACACCTGCATAGAATCTATAAATTAGTAGGGTTGTATGATAGCAAGTGCATTACCAAGGATATTGATAGCCCCATGTTATAATAGTTTAGATATATTTAGGCCTACATGCATGGAGTAAAGTAAGACGGACAAGTTTGTTACTCTTTTATAGGGATGGCAATGAGGCGGATTTGAGCAAATTCATCCCTGCTCCGCTAGGAATGACGGATCTCCAAATTCGCCCCGATTATCCGTTTATCATATTTTTTAAAAATCATCCCCACACTGGACGGATTGACGGATATCCGCCCCGCCCTGTTTAACCGAAAAAAAAAAGATATGAGAAGAAAACAAAAAAACAGATATGAAGTTCATCAAGATGTTCATCGAGTACTTGCGAGAATACCACGAGAAGCGAAGCTTCCACACCATGAACGACGCAACATCCTTTTTCTCGCCAACATGGTCTACCTCCATGACGACTGATTCGGTGCTGCCTCTCTACCTCAGTGAGTCAGCGAGTCAATCAGGCCACAGATTGTACAAGACCGAAGAAGAGATCAATCATCAGAGGAGCCAAGAAACTCTAATGTCTGAGAAAGAAGGAGAGTTTGGTAGAAGCTTTAGTTGAAGCTTTCTTCAGCTTCTTCCTCATTGTAGCTTTCTTCGCCTTCGCACCCATTATGACGGTGGTTTACTTTAGTGCAGAGAAAAGATCGAGAGGATGGATGTTGGGGCTAAGCAGAGTAGGCTCAGTGCTTACAGTAAAAGAGAACAATAATTGAAGCAGTTTAGGGTTTTATTACAGAGAAACAAAGGGGAGGATGGGACTTAGGTCAAACACATCAATCATGAGCCTACGCTCATTAGCCAGCCCAATGTAGCTTTTGAGTGGGATTCTATATTCTAGTGTTTTTACCTTAATGGATGTCCGTGGGGGCGGATGTGGTTAAATTTGTATCCGCCCCAGAATTGGGACAGATTGAGTTTGGATCCCCGAATCCACCCCAAAATCCGTTAAAGTAAATCCAAATCCGCCCCAAACGGTTTGGGTGGGGTGGATATCCGTGAAAATCCGCCCCACTGCCATCCCTACTCTTTTATACCATAACCGTAGTCATACTAGATCAACAAGATACTATGACTACTTTTACTTCCTAAACTTAATAGCCAAACAATTCAATGTTGGATATGACTATAAAATCAAGTATATTTGTTTTACGCTTCAACTTTTAGCTAACAAGATTACGGAGTGAAAGTTGCATGGTTTTCAAAAATCCATTTGAGAGCATACCTTTGAGGATTATTAACTTTTAGGTACTAAAAATAGGAAGGCGTGCATGAACCATGTCATTTATTTTTTAATACTTGTAAGCTTGTACTTTACCAGGTGGAATTGAAGAATTCCAAGTATATAGATGCATATGATTCATATCTTGAGAAGGTTAAAGAAATAGCAAAGTAGATGTAATTCATCGATCACAGAAAATGGTTCAAATTTCTTTTGTCAATAGAGGAAGTTCTTTGGTTTTTTTTTTTTTTTTTTTTCTTTTTTTAAATGAGCCACTTGTTTACATGTGTTGTTTACATGTGTGTGACATATTTCTTTGGTCGCACAAGAGCTTTGGTGTCAAACTTTGGGTCTGCTGCAGATTGAAGAAAATGACATTTGTTTAGTAATGCTATTATCATTTCTTCAAGCAAGGATGGTCATCACATCATGGTCATCAGTATTTTGTTTTGTTTCATACTTTTTAGTAAGGATGGTCATCACATCATGGTCTTCAATAATTGGCTCTTGAATAATCCTCTATTCTCATAATTGATTTGTTCTTTTGACAGACTCATGGGTTGCGGGTTGGTCAAGAAAGTGCAAAGAGTGGAATTGGGTTTCTTGAGGTCTGGTATCTTTTGTTTTTGAGGTTTTACATATTTCTTTCATGCATATTGGACACCTGTCTAGACTATAAATTCAATCAAAGCTGGGTCCCACCCCTACTTGCACTTCCTCCTCCTTGGGATCTATTAGTTGAGGAGCTCACAGCTTTTAATCTATAGTTGGTTTGCATGATAATGTAGCCCTAAATAACTCTCCCTGAGGCCAAAGGTGTAACATCTGAGTAGGTAGAGGTGTGGCGGATGGAATCACACACGTCATGGGTTCGAACCTGGCCTGCGGCATGGGGTGAGGAGTGTTAAGGGAAAAAAAAAAAAAAAAAAAACCTCTCCCCGAGATATGCTGTTGTATCGGCTTGTATAATTTTGGAACATCTCAGAGCCCTCACTTGGGAATCTATACAATGACTTAGCTCACAAGATATTTAGAGTAACTTGTATTTGTGCTTACTTAGTTACTTTATTTAAATTATTGTATAATGCTCAACTTCTTGATATCTCATTTTTTTACTACATTTCTTCCCCACTACCGTAGAAAAGATACTGTTGTTGTTTAGAACTATCAATGAGCATTTCGTGAAGCACCCTTCTATTCCTCAAAACCACTAACAGTTTTACTCATTGAACTAGAGTGTGCAATCCTTGCAGAAACAAATGTTCATATCATTTCCCTCTTAACAATAATAATACTGACTTGTTCCTTCTTTGAGCATATTTGTGCTCAGTGTAGGATGGTAATATCTCAGAGACTGCATCCTGTATTAACAACGTGGATCCACATTAGGATGACCAGTCTTATCAGGGAAAATTAAACTTGTGTTGCTAAAAGGATTATACAATTCATTTTCTGTTTTCTTAAATGTATTTGGATAAAAAATGCTAAGTAAGCCTGTATTAGATCTAAGTCACATGGTCTAAAGCATCCTATCCCAATACCACTTCAAATTTAAAGCATTTCAATGCTTGTAACTATTAGGCAATTGCATTGATTGGGGAAGAAGAAGGATTGAAAGGGTATTGGAAAGGCAACCTCCCTCAGGTATTTAATGTCCCAAGTTCCTTTAATCGCAAAGTGAGCCTTTTAGTTTGATGTCTCAGTCTTCGTGTCTGAATTATTGCAGATCATGCGTATCATACCATATAGTGCCGTGCAGCTTTTTGCATATGAAACCTACAAGGTATGGCATAAATCATTCTTCAGTGGGTAAGGCATAAATCATTCTTCAGTGGGTATGGCATAGTCTATCAAGTGATTCATGGCATTTAATCAATCTTCTGTAATGTGTGGTTATAGAAACTTTTCAAAGGTGCCGATGGGGAGCTTTCTGTTATTGGAAGACTAGCGGCAGGGGCTTGTGCTGGAATGACTTCCACTCTTGTAAGTAGAAAGCATACCTTTTCTTATACACTTACATACTACACAGGTTACAAAGGCTGTCTCTGTAAAGAAAACTTTAGCTCATTAGTACTTAAATGTTGAAATAATTTTCCGTTTCATAATATAATGCCATTGAGGTTGTTCATATCCTTTAAATGTTCCCATCGATTTTGCAGGTTACGTATCCTTTAGATGTTCTGCGGTTAAGGTTAGCAGTTGAAACTGGGCACAGAACTATGTCTCAGGTAAGAATGACTCGTGCAGAGACTATTCAAAGCATAGAAACATTGGACCAAAAAGATTGGCTTTAAAATATATTCTTTCAGGTTGCACTAGGCATGCTAAGAGACGAGGGAGTTGCTTCCTTCTACAACGGCCTTGGACCTTCTCTTATTGGAATAGCGCCTTACATTGCAGTGAACTTCTGCATCTTTGACTTGTGAGCTTATTTTTCTGGTGAATTTCCCTTTTGAACATTCTGTAAGAAAATTACTGTTGGGGATCTGGAAGTAAACAATGGTACTCTTTGTCTTCCCAGGGTGAAGAAGTCTTTACCAGAAAAGTACCAAAATAGGACAGAGTCATCTCTAGCAACAGCTTTGGTTTCGGCAACTCTTGCCACACTAATGTGTTACCCTTTAGACACTGTGAGAAGGCAAATGCAAATGAGAGGTACTCCATACAAGACGATTCTGGATGCCTTTCCAGGTAAATTTCGTTTGAATTCCTTTCATCAGATTAACAGAATCCAGCAAACTTATAATCTTTCAACTGGTCTTTATCAGCGTTTTCTGATTCTATAAACTTGGAATTTTGTTACAATCATCAAACTTAGAGAGTAGTAGAGTATTAACTGTCAGATAAGTGACTTCAAGTTGTCTTATATTCCGAATCCAAAAGTGATGGTATTTAGCATATATTTATGTAGTAGATGTGTTTAGTAATACAGGGGGTGTTACTTATCCCCGTAGTTAGACTATTTAGGAGAAGGGTGGGGTTCATTGCAAGTTAGTTCGGATTGTAATCTCAAGAAAACTAGGTTCTTGTGAATGAGCAAACTAGGGTTTCGTTTTCTTTCATTTGATTGTATTTAGTCCTTCTACATGTTGTTTTCTGCTGCGCCTGATCAATAAAAAGAGAAACCCAAACCGAGATTTTACCGTTTGAGCATATTATGGAGCATGATTTAAGGGATCTGAACCCCTCCATGAGATGATGTGGACTGAGAGTTTTGGGCCTGAACCACCAGGATTGTAAAAAAAGGGACCCTACTGTCCATACCTTCATGCCTTGTTAGGTCTAATTTAACGTTCCATGTGGTATTGTTTCTACTTTGAAGAATTGTAGCTTCCTAAGTGGTCTAGGAATCATGACCACGAGGACAAACCTAGAGCTTGGAATGTAGATTTGGTGGATAAAATTTTAAATTGAGGGAGAAGAAGTAGATCTTGGGTTGAGGGAGTTTTTCCTTGATAGGCGGGGATTCTCTTCCAACTCAGGTGAGTTATGGAGTGTGTTAAGATGGCGAAGAAATAGTCAAATGGATTTTCCCATTGGAGAGGGTCTGTATGGATTCTCTGCTTGTTCGTCTGGTTTTTTTATGCAAGTCCTCTTTAGTGATGGTTAGTTATCACTTATCGTGGAATGTCAGGGCTATGATTATAGTAGATGTGTCATTTGTTTTCCTGGTGGTGATAAATTTTTGTCCACTTCAAGCATTTCACACTTATATTATTGTGTTGTGTGATGGATCTTTGTCTATTGTTGCTCTTTATGATTACTGCGTTCTGTTGATAATTGTTAACCTTTGCACTTCACCATGGATCCTTCAACTTGAGGAAGCGGTTATGTGGCTTCCCCAACACTAACTTTTAGATCAATTTTAGTGTATGTTTCGGTATGGTATGGTATTCCCTATAAAGCCCATGTCATTGTTTGCTATGTACAAGTCAAACTTCATTTCAAAATTTAAATTCTATTATTTTCTCATTGGTGGTTCTCCGAGTTTTATGCAGGTATTGTGGCTCGTGATGGTGTCATAGGATTGTACAGAGGCTTTGTTCCCAATGCACTGAAAACCCTACCAAATAGCAGGTTTATTTCAGTCATTTATACAATCAATATCGTGCTTTGTGCATTCAGTGTTCTTTCTGATTGCTTAGTTTGAAAATGGATGCCTAATTTTGTGAATTAGCAAAGACAAGGTACTTCAGGATTAGTTGAACTTAATATGTATCTGTTAAACTAATCCTGATTGCAAAAAAATCATAGTACATTTTACCGTAATAGGACCACAACTGAAACAATTTTGAGTCTGTGTTCTATGCAGCATTCTCGATGGAGATAGTGGAACTTAAGTTCTGTTTCTTTTACCTTATAGTTGAAGTTGTGTGTCTCTTGGATATAGATAAGCTTAACCAACTACTGTTACCTTGTTCAACTTTTTTTATCGCTTTTTAAGGCTGATTGAAACATTTCTGAGCACCATATTGGAAAATCGGGTGGTACTATGCTATTAACTTTGAGAATAAATTATTTTTGAAGCTAAGCCCCTTGAGGTCTTTGCTTTAGGATTGTAATCTATGCATCATTTCAATAAACCATCATAAGATATCCTGTTGATTTTTCTTCGTCAAATTTTCATAGCTCAGTTATGTGATTTCATATCAAAAGTTAATAATCTTGCCACTTTATCAGTATATTGATTCATAAAGCTTTTTGCAGTATTAGGCTTACTACCTTCGACACTGTGAAAAGTATGATTGCTGCCGGTCAAAAGAGTTTGAAAGAATGGTGGATGAAAACCGGGAGAAACAAAGCCAAGAGGTTCGTACATGAAGATTGCAGATCATTCTTTACCAAATTGTGTTATCATTTGGCTACAAATTTTGTCATGTCAGTTGTAGTTCTAGTTTCCAAATAGTTGTTGCTGTATGCATGTGAGAAAAATAGTGTAGACAGCAATTTTTACCATTCTGCAGAGAAATTTTATGTTCTGCACATTGTTGTATGATTCAACTCTGCGTAGTTTTTGAAGTTTGCTCTCCAATGTAATTGACTACCTGTTTGCGTGATTTTAAAACATTGTGAATTCCTGGAGTTGAGTTCTGTTCATCATCATCGACTCATTCATTCTGTAAAATCAGTTTCTTCCCCTTTGTTTTCGATCCGAATATCTTTTTATGGAGTATTCTAGTTGTTTTTCAATCATTTTTGTTGTAAATGTATGAGGAGCCTGAGCAATAACAATTCATATTCTTTTGACACCCCGTAACACTTAATTGTAGATTCATCTATTTGTATTGTCTTAATGATACCATTAGCCATGCCAATGAGTGCTAGCTTAGCTGGTAAGAATTGTGATGGATGCTAACGACTTAAACCCTGCCACGAAGCATTAGTATGATCCGTTCGTCACAAGGGAACATGTCATTAGGACTGTTTTAACCAGGTACTAAGCATATTGTCTATTTATGGACTCATAATTAATTTTTTGCTCTAACATGTGGGATTAGTTGGAGACTAAGTGAGTTTTCATCTGATAACCTCATCTTGATGAGACCTACTTTTTGGAATCCCTTGCTTCAGGGAAGTTGTCTTAGAAACCAGAGAGCATCAAAGAAAATTCCAGTTTTGGCTTGGAAACCAAAACTGCCAACCAAATAGCTGGACTTCTACATTTGTTATCTGCAATATTGCTATCACAAATATCGCACGAATTTAAGTAACCTATCTCACACGATTTGCAGGGTTCAAAAAGCAATCGATGTTTCACGAGTTCTTTGTTTTTGGGTAAACTGAAGTAATTGTGACTGTTCCTTCTTCAGTGTTCTAAAGAATTCATTAAACTGAATTGCAGAGATATGGAATCTATGCATAAAAATCACCACCACTAAACGGCGTTCATAATAAAATGATAATATGATTCTTTAAGGATCCAAATTAAACATATATATATATATATATATATATATATATAAGCTTTGTCAATGAATAAGTACATTCCCACATGTAAATGAAAAGTGACCTACTATATGGCTGGAATTCAACGACGAAGGAGCAAAGCTTGCAACTGTCCCAAAACCATCCCTAATTTATTCAGACAGATCCAGCTGATACCACAGTCCAGCCTCAAAGCATCTAAGCTCTCTGTTATGGCTGCCAATGGAGATACTCCCTCAGAGGCCATCTTTGAGAATGTGGCACTCATCTTTGGAGTAACTGGGCTTGTAGGGAAGGAGCTTGCCAAGAAACTTATAGCAACGCCTCGGTGGAATATATACGGTGTTGCCAGAAACCCTGATATCCTCCCTATTCAGAACCCAAACTATCAGTCTATTTCATGCAATATCCTGGATCCTTTGCAATGCGATAAAAATGACGTTGTTATTCAACTATCAGACATTTTACCGAACATGTTATTCAACTGCCCCCAAAAAGCATCATCGTCCACTGTTTATACACTTAAAATGACGTTGCTCATTACTTGATATGGGTCTATGTTGAGCCAATATCTTCAACAAAACCAGGTATGAGTTCAATGACGACACGAGGTTACATACTTTTGTAGAGGAACATGGGCCTGAGACAAATGAGTCGATGGTGTCCGAGTCCTCAAATACAGATTTATTGTGCTCTTTTAGTTAGTATAGACCAAGACAAGCTTCATAAACAAGGGAAGTTGCAAAGAGATGTAATGCCTTCTTTAAGTTATCCTACCATTTTTTAGTCCCAATCCCAAATGTAGAATATGGAAAATTCTCTATCTCTTTCAACAAATGTTAGCTGCCAACACATTTAGCATGAACTGATGAACTATGCCGTTAACACACGATTTACTCATGTATTAGTGTTAATGACAAGTTGGCAACAGGACTTTCATCCAGAGGACTCCAGTTGAGGTTCTTGATATCAAGTTATCAACTAATTGTGGCTGTGGTCAAATTTACCTTATTTTTCTATCTAGTTTTGAAATCTTAATTTATGAAACAATTGGAAGTTATCTATATATTTTTCATTAAAAATTGGTTTTCATTTTCTTGGTTGAAATGTGATTCAGGTTCTGTCTCAGATGATTATTTGGAAGACATGCTATTGCAATTCCCTACCAATGTCACTAGATGGATTTGCCACATGCTTGTCATGTCTAGTTTGAGGAGGCGGAGTGTGGCTGGTGGAGAAGTGGAGCAGCGGAGGTGAGGGGTCATCACATTTTGTCACTCTGTTTGCGAACTGTGATGGAGAAGATTGAGAAGAGAGGGGAATCAAAGGTAGGATGTAGGGTTTCAAGAGTATATTAGTAAGGCGAGGGTTTGGCAAAACCTTGCATTGATTCATGAAAGGTTTAGGCTTATCCTCTTATAGGTCGGAGCGAATGGGCGAAAATAGATTTTTTTTTTCAGACATATTTTTGCGACTTTAGTAAATTGATCATAACTTGTTCATTTCAAAATATTCTCAAGTGATTCAAATTGTGTTTATTAGATAACTCATAGTACTACAATTTTTTGGATTGATGAGCTTGAAAATCAGTCTCGATCGAGCATATAAGTTGGCCGAAAGTTAGGGACACTACTCCATTTTCATTGTGAGACGGATTCGTGCGACTTTACGAAAATGACCATAACTTGCTCATTTCAAAACATTTTCAAGTGATTCAAATTGTGTTTATTAGATAACTCATAATACTACAATTTTTGTGTTTGATGAGTTTGAGAATCGGTCTCGAGTGAGCATATAAGTTGGCCGAAAGTCAGGGACACTACTCCATTTTCATTGTGAAACAAATTTGTGCGACTTTAATAAAATGGTCATAACTTGCTCATTTCATAACATTTTCAAGTGATTCAACTTGTGTTTATTAGATAACTCATAGTACTACAATTTTCTTGTTTTGATGACCTTAAGAATTGGTCTAAATCAAGCATATAAGTGGCCGAAAATCAGGAACACTACCCATTTCATTGTGAGATAGATTTGTGCAACTTTACTAAAATGACCATAACTTGCTATTTCAAAACATTTTAAAGTGATTCAAATTGAGTTTATTATATAACTCATAGTACTAAAATTTTTGTATTTTGATGATCTTGAGAATCGGTCTCGATAGAACATATAAGTTGGCCGAAAGTTAGAGACACTACTCCATTTTTATTGTGAGACGGATTTGTGCGACTTTACTAAAATGGCCATAACTTGATCATTTCAAAACATTTTCAAGTGATTCAACTTGTGTTTATTAGATAACTCATAGTGCTACAGTTTTTGTGTTTTAGTGTTTAGGAATTTTCTTGATTTTTTTACAGTTTCAACTCTCCTATAAGTGGTATTTGTGATTGTGTTTTAAAGAAAAAAGAAAAAAATGTAAATAAATAAATAAATAAATAAAGTATTCCAAAACTGGTTGCTTCAGCTAAAAGATCCATCACCATTACTGGGCACAATCTATCTTATCAAATGGACATTTCCTTCATCAACTTTGCCCCCTGCTTTCCGAAATTAAAAAAAAAACTTTTCCGCCTCCGCAATTTTCATTTTATCAAATGATTGCGCTTTCATTTTCTGAAGTAACTTCAAGAAGTTGATTTTAAAAATATTTCATCTGTATAGAAAAATTGAAATTTTTTATATTATAATTTAAAAGTTATTAATATAATTTAAATATTTTAAACTCTTACATATTACATAAAGAATCTCATAATAATGTCATATAAACTACATCTTGCATAATAATTACTTATATAACAAATTTAATACTAAGTTAAAGTTAAAATTACCCAATGAAAAAAAAATATTTTGAATTTGGAAAGAAATTCATAACTGAAAAGTAAATATTTCGTGAAATTTCAAAGAAAATCCCATTCCTTTGCGATTATTTTGGCTGAGTGAGAATTTAAAAGGCAAAATTTCGCGCTGTGTAAACCACAAAAGAAAGAGTAGAAGAAGAGCTCGCTCACTCACTCAGCCATTCTGAGAAACCAAAACATCTCAACAACAACAACGATGAGATTCAATTTCGATTTGTCTCCGACGACCAAACAAGAACGAGAAGACACAGTAGAGGTAGCAGTAGCAGCAGTGGAGGAGGAGAGAAGTTCTCGATCTCTAACCCCAACACCTTCTCCTTCTTCTTCTTCTTCAACCCGAGACGAAAAAGTTGAATGGATTCCCCTTCAAAACCATCCAATTTCACCCCAAGCTCGGCATATCGAACCACCCACCACCAGATCACCAACCTCCTCGCTTGGGACGGAGCGTCTCGCCTCTACTTATGGGATCAAGACCAGCTTTGCCTCCACCGACTCTCCATCCGCCTCGGCGATCCTCAACCCACTTCCGTGCTCGTCTCTTCCTCCTCCAAGGTCCCTCTCTCTCTCTCTCTTTCTTCATAGAAAATTTAGCTTGAATTTCGAGTTTTTACTGCTAGGGTTTAGTAATTTGCTTAAAGTTCCAATTTTTAGGGTTAGGGTTTTAGTGATTTGGGTGGGTTTTCGTTTTTTAATTAGTGAAGAATTTCTCATTCATTTAGCTATCTGTTAATTAAAAAAAAATGGCAACTTATGTGGCATAGTTCAAAATATCATTATGTCAAATTGAATTAAACTTTAATGCGATTCGGAGCTTAAACTAGAATTTTAGGGGTAATTTTTTCTTCATATTCTGTGAAAAATTAACTACAAATATATGCTGTCTGCTTAATGAACCAACTTGCAAATTATATGAGTAAATTTTACATTTTTTACATTAAGTTTTGTCATTGGCATCAGTTAAGACAAAAAGCACTCTTCTTAAAAGTTTGGTAAGTACTGTGTTTAAGAAGATTTAACTAGTGATTGATTTGGTTGGGTGGCTTTGGTTAGGTTTTGCGATCGGACATTGAGGTGAACTTTGTGGTCAATAAAATTGCCATTAATAGAAATGGATCGTCCATGTTGCTTTCTGGTTCAAATGGTGCTTGTGTCATGTACATGTATGGAAGATCTTCAGGAAAGAAAGATACCATTATCTGCAGGTATGTGGTGGAAATTATTTTTTCTTAGGCCTTATTGATTTTTCTCTGAATTAGTTTTCCAGATTTGATAGGTTTACAAATACCTCGATTACTTGGCTGACTGTTTTACTTTTTGAAGACGTCATAAGCATTGGGGATAACATATAATCAGTGTTCTAAAAAGCGCTAGGTGCTGGGCGGGCGGCGAGCAGGTGCCTAGAGCCCAGGGGCCTTAGGTTTTTGTAGTATAACTTTAATAATTTACAAAAGTTAAGCATAATACCTTATCAATTACATCCAATTTAATGCCAAGATACATATGCAAAATTTAAAAACATGACAAATTAACAATCATGAGCAAAATTTATTAAAACTCAAATGATTGAAGTTGGTCATGATGGGTACTTTATATAAAATTGAATTTGTGGACAAATATTCAAACGTACTTTTTTATTTTTATTCAAATTGCATGAATAATCTCAGTCATGTTTGATAAAATCTACATTAGTAAAATTGGTACCGGCATATCCTTTGAGAATTTCATCAAGTAATCATCATTTTCTATAATTAGACATATACTGAATAAAAAACAATTAAATAGTTTATTTCTAAAAAGAGGAAAGAAAAATAAAATAAGAACACAATCAGCCTTGTTAAAATTTTTTTTTTTAAAAATTAAAAATCGCTCAGACTGCCCAGAACCCGCCCATCCATTAATCTGGGCGGTTTTCTACCTTCTAGTGCCGCCTAGGCCGATTTTTAGAACACTGCATATAATATACACTCAATAAGAACTTGATGGATCTGCTTCTGATTAAATTTCTAGCGGTACTAAAACTGGAAGCATTTCTAGGGGCGTTACTGGTTGCTCTCATCAGGTACCCAAGAGTTTGTGAGTTTCCATGCTCACGTTTTTGTTTGGGTGCTCTTAATTGGACACAGATGGAAGTGGATTAAAGGCCAGAGTTTTGCATGGGTGATCCCCTCATCATATCATATTGACGATAGGGTATTTCTTCCCTGACCAGAAGAGTTAATTAATAATGAGAATGATCCTGAGACCGAACTATCCATTTTTATCTTAAACTCGATCTCTATATTCAGAAATGAGCTTAACTTTTGTGAAGATGATATGCTCAGTACGTAAACCATCATCACAAAAAAAGAAAAAAGACATTGATTCATATCCATTCAGCTGGCTCTAAAAAAGTGTCAAAACGAGAGTGATACCCCCCACCCATTCAGAATTATTTAGTTACAATGTTACAGTAAATTTTCATTATAATACTTGCATGATAAAAAATTTACACTGATGAAACTTACAAAATCTCCTTACTATTAAGGGTATTCATGGAATACTAATCTAGCAGATATATAGTGGGTACCACTTAACAAGTGGATTTATGAACTGCTCCAAACCATATAATCATTAAGGACCTGTTTCTGTCGACTAAAAAGGGATTCGTAAACCGATATCATCAATTCTAGTGGATATCAGAATGGTAAAAACTTAAAATTGAAACCCGCAGAGCATAGTAACAACGTCAATTATGACAATAGTAATACAACTAATTGTCTCTTTTCTTAATTAATGTAAGAGGGATTTACTTCATATTAGGTGACAATAGTAATACAACTAATTTTCTCTTCTTAATTAATTTTTTCTTTTCTTTCCAAAAAAAAAAAAAAAGGTGTCAACCTATTATTTCATGCCTTCAAAATTTCGATTTGAGGTGTTATACATTCTTGATACTTTCTATGAATATCTGAAAATTTATCATTCTTATTTGTCATCACTTTCCCATTGCATGTCTGTGCAAAGTACGAAATAGTGTGCCATTGAGTTCGTTGCAAGTATTTGGGGCTGTACTTTTCCAAAGTCCAGAGGCCTTTATTATGCATTGATCTAATTCATCTGCAGGACTGTCGCTGTTGGTTCCCAAGTTTACTTTGATGACAGCAATCCCATACGAACTTTACAACTTTCATGGCATCCTTATAGCGATACTCATTTGGGGATCCTTTCTTTCGATTCAGTTTTCAGGTACTTAAACATTTTATGGTATTATTCTGATGTACTTGGGTCAGCAATACTTATTATCACTGGTTTCTCAACACTTGTCTAAATTGTTTTATACTTATGTCTGACAGTTATTTATTATGGAAGGTATCAAATCACTTCTTCTTTATGAAGTTTGTTCTTGTTGACTAATTATTCACATTATATCGAGGCATGTCCATGCATCTGATAGCGCTAGATATCATCTGAAAAAGACACAAACTGTGTTTTTTTTTCTTTTAACAAAGTTCTCTTCACAGGAGTTGTATAAAGGGACTTGAATGGTTAAACCAGTATAGACTTTATGTAGCAGATTTGAGTTTGCAATGATAAATTGTATGCTTTCAGCTCCTATTTGTTATTGATGTTTCCATTTCCATATTTTCATTTCCCTGAAATTTCATACAAGAGATTAATGATTCATAGCTTATAGAGGCTTACTTACTTGATTCAGATTAAGATACCTTTTCAGTTTACGCTCTGTAAACTTTTGGCTGCTACAAAGCAATGTTTTTTGTTACTTGACCATGAGTAACATTGCAGTTGTGCACCAGTGTTGATATTGATTGAAATTAGTGATTATTGAATTGTCTCAAATTGGATAGATACCTCCATTTCTATTTAATCAACTCTGCTTGTGTGCTCGAAATAATATACCCATGTGGAGATTGCAATATAATCAATTTTTCCCCTGTTGGATGTTTTGGGATTTAGTAAAATGAAATTTCCCAAGTATCATTACATTGGTGTTATGGCATTTCGAAACTCATTCTTTTAATTTGGTTGCAGACTTTTCAACTTGTCTTCTGATCTTGAGAAACCAGAGCAGGAATATTATTTGCAGCCACTGGAACCTGGCAGATATCGTAATGCTGCGTCAATCTCCCCAGTGGGATTTTCATTTGGAGGCGAGCACATGTGGGACAGATTTTCTGTAAGTTTTCTCTCACAAAGTATTTACTTCATTACTTGGAGTTAGGGAAGTCTGGTGGAGGTCACCTGGAATTGATAGAAGTGTAATGTAAATAAATATTCATGAAGTGCCAAAGGCAAATCAGCTAAGTGCCAATATGTTTAGATTCAAAGGCGTGTCAAATAAGAGGCCAGAGGCATGTGAGCAGAAGTGCTAAAGGCAGGCAAGGAGAGTAGTGTGTGGAACACATGGGAGTAGGAGACTAGTATGAATAACTATCAGTGGTCATTTCTTTAGTCATTTCTTCACAAAAAATCTTTTACCAACACACCCTCTCCTTAGCCTCACTAACCAGTGTACTAAATGTCTCAACCACCTTCGTAAAAGAGGTTTATGTTTTTATTGATTCTTACAGAAATGTGGGATCTCTGGGCTCTTCCTCTTTGTTGGGTCTTTTTGCTTTGAAATATATACATCTCAAAAGTTTATGTACAAGGCTTCCTCTATAGCATTACATTGTTGTAGTCATAATGATCTATATATTTTTATGATGGGTAGAATCTGGCGTTGATAGTTAAGTAGCATTACTCACGCTAATCTATGATCTTAATGTTGATCTGTAGGTATTTTTTTCATTTGGTGATGGTTCAATCTACATCCTTTGCCCAGTTGTTCCTTTTGGAAGGTACACTCTTAACACTTTTCTGGTTATGATTCATCATCTGTAATAAACTGATCCTCAATACTTCCAGTTGTATGCGATGTGGGGATAGCTTCTTTCTGCCCTGTGAAAATGTTTAAGGTCCTAAGGGCACCATATAGATGGCTAGCTAATGTTATACGGGCATTCAAACTACATAGGAGCAGGACTTAGTCCATAGTTTCTCATTTGGTTTTGAACTATTGAACATGATATTGATTTGGTGATTTTGGTTGTGGACTCTACTGTTATGTAGTTCTGTAGTTCTGATTCATTGATGCATCTATTGATGGTGTTTGTGATTTCTTCTGGTTTGAGTACACTGACACTAGGTTCATTTTATTCACTGATAGTGTCTACAAGTCGGACTCCATTTGGCAGATATATAATGATGCACACACGTTTGGGCTGAAATCCTCCAACTCAACAGCGGTTAGTAATTCTAGACTCGCTATTGCTTGGTTAGAGGCAACATTTCCAGAACTTGCCCATCAACAAGCAGAAGACAATTTACTAGTTCTCAGAGCTCATCCAGATGTGATGTTTGATTCTTCCCTATCTCTTCAGGTATTTTTCTTTTTGCAGTTATTGAATAAAACAATTATGTATATATTTTATTTCTTTCCAACTAGGTGCACCCTACTAGCCCCTTAAGTCTGCAAAAGAGAAGCAGGTTGCCTTGGCAGAAAAAACTGCAGAATGTCGCCTATTGGTAAGATCTAAAACAGAGTTGGCAGAATGCCAGAACCAGATGAATACCCAAAGAGGACAGAAAAAATTAAACATATTAACTCGAAAGAAGGATACAATTCCATAATCTCCCCAACCACTGCCACCAATCAAACCGCTAGGACTTCACAACCTCTTTCAGCAGCAATGTCACCACAACACCATTTCAACTCAACCATTCCATGACCACAACATTTCCGCCACCACCATGGTACCACCTTCTCCATTATCATTTCAATCGCTCCCATAACCATCACGACCTCCACCCTGTCAATATTTTGTCATTTGTATTTTCAACAACACAACCAAATCACAAGATAAATTAATAGAGAAATAAATAAATAAATCAAGGGTTAATCAAATTTATTATTTTTTTTTCCAAATTTGCTCCATAAGTATTTTGCAGGTTCCATTAATCTCAAATAAAATGTGCAGGGGCCTCTTCATAAAGTGCGTCACGATGAGGAGGATGAAGATTTTCCAGGTGCAAAGTTTGAAGGTCGGGCAGTGGGTCTTCTGTATAACTCCATCAGCAAGGACTCAGTCTTGGTGACTGCATGGAGCAGTGGGCAATTGCAGATAGATGCCCTAGCTGATGAAATACAACCAGTGTGGAATGTTGGTAGCCCATCTCGTCTATCTTTTGATTCTCATGATCAAGTTAACGGACTTGCGATGATCTGTGAATCAAAACCAGATGAGTCCTCTGTTGTGAAGTTTGATGAACCACTAGATCATACTGTTTGGTTGGGACATCCTCCTCCTCTGCTGGCTTTGGCTATTGTGGATTTAGCTTTGCCTAAAAGCTTGGATGGCGAGCATCTTCTTTCAATGTTTGCTGATCCTCTTATTCCAGAGAGGATATACTGTGTGCATGGTGGTGGAATAGACTCGATAGTTTTGCATTATCTACCATTTACAAGTCAGACAAATGGAAAGGATGAAACCGTGAGAACCCCCTCGGTTGATCCTGTTTTGAGTACATGCCATGGCAAAACCTTGTCTCAGTCACCTCTTTGTGGCTTTGTTGCACTAGCAGATTCATTTGGATACTCATGGATTGTGGGAGTCACCTCCTCTAGAGAATGTGTAGTGTTGGAGACGAAGGGTTGGGACGCATTGATGCCACTTCAACTCGATGAAGCGAAGAAACTCCTTACCTCAGAAGAGTTGCCGGAGATGGATACTCCAAATATTATAAGCAAGGAGCTCCTTAGTGGTCCGAAAGTTGTTCTTGCTCCTCAGACATCACCAAATCTACGTTCTGTTACTGCTGATTCAATTGAGGGACGATCAACTCTTCATCAATATTTCAAGCTCTTCCATGAAAATTATGTGGAATATGCACATAAGGTAACAAGGCAGGATCAACTTCATCTCTACTCATATTATTAATTACTCTGGCTTATTGAATTATTGTTATTTTTCATTCACATACCCATTTAATGCATGTACGCTTTTATAAATAAAATGTTAGTCAACAATGATGGTATCTAGTGTAAACTTTTTATGCCATCTCTTCACTGCCTGCAAAAGTTCTTACGTCAAGAAATAAGCTGCAACCATAGTACATTTTGTAAACCAAATTATTTTATGATGACCATTATAGGAGTTGACTCTCAGTGATGAGTCTGCTACAGAAAGGTTGTGCTGATCTTGTTGTATGGTTTTCTTCACGTTAAAGGTCTGGTTTGAGCTCAAGCATCATGAGGCACACTTGAAGAGAATCATAGATGAACAACATACTCGTTTACGCGAGGCACAGCAGAAACTTCTGAATGTTGAGGGGAAACAGCTGAGCCTAGATGATCGGATAAATCGTGCAACTCAGGTGCACAAGCTTCTGGAAGATCGTTTACAAACCCTAAGAAACTTGCCTGGGGTTCACAAGAGACCATTGTCTAAAGCAGAACGGGAGTTCAAGACTGAGCTTGGTACTTAAAATACTCCTTTTAATTCTTAACATATTATATCAGCTTGGGTGGATCCTGTTTCAGTTATATCTCATTCTAATATTCCTATATGGTGATTTGCAGACAAATTTACAGGAATAGAGTTGGATGCTCTACGGTCATCAATTGAGACGCTACATACAAGATCAAGAAAGCAATTGAAATCCCCACAAGGTAATACACTAAAGAGACAAATAACAGGAAGGAGGAAGAATCAGATCCCGGATTCTCAGATTTCCAATCTGAGATCGGCCATCTCAAAACTTTCACTGGTCAATAATGAGAACTCCCAAAAGGTTAAGCTTGTTGAATCTGTCCTAAAGAGCAAAGAAAGTTCGACTTGAATGGACACAATTTTTTTTATCCTCCTTGTGAAAAAGTGTAAAATGAAGCTCGAATAGGGGCACAGCAAGTCTTCGTCGGTTTTCCGATGATCTTAATTGTTTTTATGGAGTGCTGGATTGGAACCATTTTTATGCAGTGCTGGATTGGAACCAATATAGCCTTGTATCTAATTATCAGTCTCAGGTCTCTTGTATGTCCAACGAATGCCACAGATCTAGGAGGTGATGGATATTCATATTAAAATTATGAATTTGTTATGGATTCTGGGGTTGCATTTTCTATCTGTGCACTGGGCTGTTGGCGAAGTTTGGATTGTGTTTTTGTGAAATTTTGTTGAATTTTTTGTTTTTTTGAAATTACAAAAAGCAAAAGGACGAAGAAAAAGGTACATTTTTCAAGAGTTTTCTCATAAAAATTGAAAAATCAGCTACCAAAATTACATTTATTTTCGGTGTTATTTCAAAAAATTTCAGGGTTATTTTGTAAATTCAATGGGTTTTTTCTAATTATTTTTTGATTTTTGAAACCACTTCTTGACTCTCTGATTGTCTAATTATTTTGTAAATTCATGTTTGTTTCATTTTTTTGTATTTAGGATTCATGTAATGTGTTTAATTGATTTATTTAATTACATTTATTTTTTCACATATTTTATATATACTTCAAAATTCATTATATATATTTAATATATTTTCAATTTTTTATGTTTTCTTTTTAACCAAAATATTTCTTAAAATTGGGAAACTGAAATTAATTCGAAAATTGAAATCACAATCCTTGGCGGCAAGAACATTGTCTTCAATGAAAAAGAAAACTTGAATCTTGATTGAGAAAATTTTATTATATTTTGATTGTGATATAATTAGGATATTTATCATATTAGCAATATTAGTATTTTAGGCATATTAAGAACTCTAGTATTGTCAGAACATTGTTTCCTATTTGGTTTATAGTTTGTTTTAAAAGTTATGTTAGTTATAAAAACGAGCGTATGTAATCACTTTAATTTGGTTTTGGATGAAATAAAATTATTTTGTTTATTAGTTTATATTGTCTATTTCGTTACTTTTATTTATTGCAATTTTGTTTATTGGCTAGTCTGAATTTATCAATTATTGGTATACGAGCCGAACGATTCTTATTCCTTGGTTTGATTTTGAAAAAAAAAATTTCTAAAAACGAGAAGTTTGAATATTAAATCATGATAGAGACATGACCCAAGCAACACCACTATCATCGGCATTGTCGCAAGAACCCATACCCAGCACCATCGATGGCAGTGAGGCAAGGCCACAACCTGCCTCTCTTCTTTCTCCCACCAGTGACAAATTTGTTACAGTCGAACACCAACAATCTGTCAAGTCGATTGTCCTTCCCTCAAGGTCAATTGACATATTGTTCCCATTCTCGCCCACATGAGATCCTCCTCGTCTTTCTCTGCATTTGATTGTCTCGCAACTGGACTCTACTTCCATTTCAAAGTACTTGCTTTCATTCAAAGCAGCCATGGGGATCGGAAAAGCCTTTTTTATATTTCTTTTTCTCCTTCGCTCCTGTGTGTTTTAAGAGGTTTGTTACAGAGAGATGAGAGTTATAAGTAGCAGAAATTCTAAATGGCCTGGGAAATCCAGCGAGGTTGACTGCCTGGGAGGGCGCATTTATACTATTGCCCCTCCCTCTTTAACAACTTTTTAAAAAATATTTAAAAAGGAGAGGGCAAAAGTGTAATTTCACCCCCTCCCAGGCAGCAGCCTCGCTGGTTTCCCAGGCCAGCTAGAAAAGCTCTATAAGTAGAGCTCAGTCGCTCGAAGCAGTTGTGGAGAAAATGACACACTCGTATGCTTCTTTAATAAGAAACCAAGTGAAATTTGGAGACACGTACTTGAGGATTCTAGAATATGATGTAAATGAGGTTATTGAAGACACAAAATTGAGTCCCAACTCGTTAAAATTTTCACGTGTACAAATTTAATCCCCAACAAGCTTTTTGATGGAGTGGTGAAGGGCCGGCCACAATTGGTAAAAATAAATAAATAATAATAATAATAATAATAATAATAATAATAAATAAATAAATAAATGAGTGATTCTAGCCATCGAGGAAATGGGTGAGGAAAGGAGAGAGGGAGAGTGTGGACTGTCCATCCCCTTGAGATGTGTGTCGATATTTTTTATACGCACATCTCAAGAGAGATGGACGGTCCTCACCTTTCCTCTCTCCAAACCTCACTGGCTTCCTCGACATTTAGAATTCCTCTAAATAAATAAACCACAATTCCTTGGATTATCATGCGCTTGGAAGAAGAAATTGATCTCCAAAACAAAACAAAACAATAATAAAAAAAAAAAAAAAAAAAAAAGAAGGTTCAATCTTTGTTTTTCTCCAATCAAACAAACCTGCCTATTCGGCTTCTTTTCTTGAAAGTGATTTGTGTCCCAACTCATTAAAATTGTCACGTATACAAATTTAGGCCTCAACGACGTTCTGAAGAAGGTTGTTGGAGACACTGTTGAGATTTCCAATTATAAAACACTTGACCCTGAAAATCCTAAATTAAAGTAAAGGGTTTTTGAGCTCAAGCTCAATGTTTTGAGGAATATTGGTTAGTTTCTAGGTTCTTAAAATTCATTGGTCATAATAATGTCCTATTTATATGCCAATCAATTTTTTGTTAAAAGCTTTAGTGGAAGTTACACTTGAAAATTAGAAAATAAAATATTTTAAGGAGATAATTTGTAGTTTGGAAAAGTAATAATGCACCAAATGGCAGGGACGGATCTAGGTGGGGGTGAGTGAGGGCACTTGTCCCTACTGAATTTTGAAATTTTTTTAGTTTGTTTATGTAGGGGCACGTTGACCTCTGTGACTCCCACGACGCATCCCTGCCACCCCTTCCTCTCTCCCTTTATTATTTATGACATTGATAATTCCGCCTCGCTCCTTTCCTTTTTTTTGCCCCGTCCCCTCCTTTCCTCATTTTCTGCTTGATTTATTTTCCTTTCCCACCATTGCCACCAGCCACCATCAACCTCAACCTCTCTTGTCTGCTTTGAGGAAGAATGATTTTTTAAAGTATTTTCTCAAGATGAATTCGTATCTCAAGGTCTAATTTTGTATTTTATTCATAAAAATGTTCTTAGAGATACCCTTTTGACAGTCAATACATGTAGACTACTAGTCCTAGGGGAGACTGTAATAGTGATTAATGATGGGTTACCTCTAATCAATTATATTTTTTATAAAGGTAAATCACAAATACCCAATTAGATGGATCAAATTTCTTTCTCAATAGATTAGATGAAATTTTGTTTAGCAATTGGTATTTTGTATAGTTATTTATGTATTGTTTCAAATATAAAATTTATGTTAATGTAATTAATTATTATATTAACTTTAATTAACTATGATCCATCACTCTGCCACCCTTCAACAAAATTCTTAGCTCCGTCACTGCCAAATGGTCGTGTTCACTTGCGTCATTTAGACAAATAACGAAAAAATTAACTCGTGCAAGAGCAAAACAAATGCAGATGTAGTCGCTTGTACTAATTAGAAAACCCGTAGTTTGGATGGTTGATCACCATGCCATGTCTCATGTTTTCGAGTCATTTTATAACAACTTGTGATTCAAGAATTGAAACCATATCTTTTCACCTTGTCAAAGAATTGAAGCCAAGTTTTTGACATTTTACACTTCTACCTCTTCTATCGATAATGTTTGTAGTTGTATTTTAAAAAAAATGGGCAAAAGTGTAAAAAACACAAAATCTGACTGCCTAGACAAACTCTGCATGAAGTAAAACGAAATAGCAATCCATTCTTAGACCATGAAAGAAATCACAAGCAATGTAATGTTAGGCAAGAGAACGAATAATATATACACCTTCCATTCCAAAATTGGTCTTGTCAAGAATGGAGGTAAAACATAAAAAACGTTAGAACTATACAAAAAAGTACACAACATAAATCACTTTTTGTTGAGATAAGATATGTACAAACTAGGGGTGGACTGAGCAGTTACCCGGACCGTGTAGCCCAAACCGATGACCGGACCGAGCTTTTAAAGCTCAAAATTTTACAGCCCGAGCCCGGCCTGGGTACCCCGGTTAACCGAGCTTTTGGTTAACAGAAATTTTGGGCCGGTCCGGGTCGATCTCGATCAAGCCTGAAATTTTCAGCCCGCACTCATTCCTTACAGTGAATAGGGTACATATGCTAATAACGATTATACCCCAAGAACACCGAATTTAAGAATTGATCGCTATAGAGGACAATGGGGTGGGGATGATAGATTTTGTAAAGCCTAGCTGGTACTTCCCCCTTTGGATGATCTCTTGTCATCCCTTGAATTTGAACCCCATTCAATGGCTGCATCAATAGCTCTTTGGCGTTCTTCCGAACTGTTTTCATTGCGTTGCTTGTCTTTATCATCACCTGACAAGGCCCCTGAATTGAGAATAGCAGGAGGTGGTGGTGCATTAGAATCCCCTTCCACAGTGACAGAAAGGAAACTGAGTGCAGTCACAACATCACGACATAGTTCAACTTCCTCTTGGAGACACATAGCAGCAACAACTACTGCCTGAGTTTTGGGAGGATGAGATTGGACTGGTTTTGGACTATGTCGTTGAAAGTTAAAAAATAAATAAGGCATCTAATTCAGGGCGGGTTGGTTAACCGTCGGGCTTTTAGAATTGAGATTGAGGGCCAAACCGAGAATTTCAGGTCCGGTTTTAGGACTGAGGAATAAATTAATATTAGAAAGACCGGACCATACCAGCCCGTTCGATCCAATTTTCGGTTCGATCCGGTCTTTTGGTCTGAAATGCCCAGCCCTAGTACAAACTATATCCAAATGAACCTTCTGAAACTCCAATATTTGATGCATTGACGATGTATTTCATATATGTTTAATTCAACATACATAAAACAATACAATATCCACTCTTTTAACACCTTTTGAACAAATTGCGCATGCTCTCCATTCCGTATATATAAAGACACAGATACTGCAATTTATACCTTTCCATCACAACGCAAAAATACAAGACAGAGTTGGTACTTTTATAGTCGTCTAGCCCATTTTGTAGGCACATGTCCATTTTGTATCCAGTAGGCACATCAACCAGTGATTTTATGGTACTATTATAGACGTTGGCGATCTTGTTACATGAGTGCAACCAGAGCATACTGAATAGCAACTCCATCAGCTAGACTGAACCCTAAACTTCACACAAACCTATCTACATAACCCAAGCTGACTTGGGCTATAGACTTAAATTCCAGAGCACTACTACAGTGCCTGGTGGTGTGCCCGGTGTTGTGCCTAGTGGCCTCAAAACACCAAGCACACCACCAGTGCACTTAAGAATTTTCCAAACTCAAATATGTCTGAAGCGGAGCCCTGTAAACTGTCCATAAGCTTCTCCCTTATCAACACAACCGCTCAAGTATAGCGTTAGTGAAGAAAAAACAAAGCAAAAGAAATAAACAGTAACCATGGAACATAAA
Organism: Berberis thunbergii; assembly: GCA_003290165.1. NCBI lineage: Eukaryota > Viridiplantae > Streptophyta > Magnoliopsida > Ranunculales > Berberidaceae > Berberis > Berberis thunbergii. The sequence goes on from QNQO01001870.1 coordinate 173,118, forward strand.
ATAAAAAAAAATTAAAAAAAAAGGCTTTATACGTTAACGCAGGTCAGTACATGTGAAAAATAATATTTTGTCCTGCCTGAGCTATGGTTAAACAGTAGCATTTTGAGGATGGGAGACTAAAAGATATTATTTAGCACAACCTAAGAGTTGTAATACAGTGAAGAAATAAACAACACATAAACCAAAAAGACGCTACACATATGCAAAATCTATTCATTTGCTGGATTACAAACTGATATTTCTTTCCCCTGTTTTCTCCAATGGTACATGATTTGATTCCCAACTAACAATAGTACATAAACAAAAAGGTTGCACCAAAGATCCTCACTCTAACCTGCGCTAATAATTATGAACTACCTTGTAACAATACAACAAAAAGGCTTTCATTGCATTCCAATATATAAATAATGGTACGTTACAGAATTCAGATAACAAGGAGGGCAAATATTTCAAAAAACATGCACTGATGCAAAACCAAAACGGCACATGTATGGGACATGGCAAACCATTAACTTAAAAGCAAGGAAATTCTCCTGCATTAGGATCATTTTGAATATGGTTTTGAATTCTTTGTCGATTTAGATTTGACATTGATACTTAATTTGGCCACATGTTTCATAGATTTGGATTTCTTACCCTTGGAGCTGAACGTGTCATCATCAGACTCGTCATCACTTTCACCACCAAACTTCTTATTGTGTTTCTTTCCAGATTTTCCGCATAGAACAATCCTTCTTTCATCCTTTTCTTGAGCACACTCCGTTTCATCCTTGGTCCTCCAAATGAAAAGTGACCTGAATCGTAAAATCGTAAGACAATTACAATGTATATAATGAGCTAGGGGATATCATATAAGCGGCAAAAGGTGAAAAGGAGTGATGCCAGAGACGAGTAATGCTTTTCATGAACATTAATACACAAGTATTAAAGACTGGATCCAATGTCATGTTTTAATAAAAGTCAACAGACATTGATTCCATAAACTTCCAATCCATGTCCATCTCCATCTCCCAACCACTAGCGTACTTCTTACAGAAGAAATTTTTTTATGGATAGTTAATTGCTTAAACTCACAGGCATCTACTTGTTCTACTGAGGCATGAGACTATTTGACACAGTATCCAAGTATTCATCTTAGGTTTTTATTCAACATCACTACCATGTCGAAATCTTCAATAAGGGTTCCAACTCAGTTATAATATTATATATAACATGAGGTTTATAGCTGAAGAGATCACGAAACTTACCTTGAACTCCCAGTTGCCATAATATCGTCACGTGGATGCAACTTGTTTACAGGACTGATGGTTGTGATATTTGGTTCCATGACTTCAGCAACCAGTTGTCCTGTACTAGTATCTATGAAATCAATGGGATGCAAAGCAGCACCATTATAATTCTCACTTATGTAACGGCCAATAACTGCAAGGGACTCTGACGGGTCCTGCAAACAAACACAATTTTAGTCTTGAAGAGAATATAGAATTTAGGCTTTCTAAATCAATAAAGTAAATACCTTAGGATCCCATTCAGCTTTAAAAGGGGTTAAATGACGATTGAAATCATGACTGTGAACAATCTCTCTGCTAGGGGAATCCAAATTCCCAAAAATGGAATCCCATACTTGGATACGATTGTCCTGCGATGTAGTAAGAATTTTACAGCCAGACTGTGGAGAAAAATATGCAGAGTTCACTACGCGTCTGTGGGGAAGATTTGCAAGAGAAGGTTCAGTTTGTAATTTGCGCATATCCCATATCCGAGCCTTTCAAAAAACATAAAAATAAAAAATATAAGATTTAGTACACTAACAGCATTAAACAGAGAACGAAAGGTTCAAAAACCACGCATTGGTAGATAGATGTGTTAGTTGACTCCGTTCATACACTAGGACATTCCTATCACAAAAACATCATTATTCAAACGAACAGCAGTTCCAGAAGCTCACAAAGTGATCATTTCCACAGCTTAGAAGGAGATCTGACTGAACGGGATTGCAGTGAAGCCCCACAATTTTTGTACCCTTTTTATGGATCAAAATAGCCTCACCAATTTTGTTATGCGATCGCATATCCACCCTAAAAATAGAATAACAAGGAAAGTTAAACTCAATTAAGTGGAGTGTTATCCTATGTCAGGTTCAAGCTGAAATTACATAAAAGGTACTAGCAGGAAGACACAGGACAGAACTCATTATGATGTACAGGGGACATATAGCACACACTAAATACAATGCAAAGGGACAGATAATTCTAGATACATTAGAAGAGGCATCAGCAGTATAGAAGCACGTAAAGCAATACCAGTTTATGATAACAAAAAGTGTCATTCCATAATAATGGAAGAATAAATACTCACAAATAGAGGTATCCAAAGTTATCCGCAACAAGAACAACACCTTTATCTTGATTGAGGTCCATGCCATACAACATTCTCCAACTGCTTGGACCCTAAGAAAAGATCGCCCAGAAATCAGACTTGCAACAAATAAACATTTTAAGTCCAAGATGACTATGATCATGTTTTGTCTTCAACAGTTATTGCAGTACTTTGCATGCCAAGTCCCAATAACAACATATCCAAACAGGGACTAGCACACCTAAGACTTCCCAAGTTTCCCACCTTACTAGCTTCCCTTTCTAAGTTCAGTATAGTTTGATGATTCCCCATTCTCCACGGACATCTTCGGCAATGCCCCACAAAAAGTTTATATCCTCTTTTCATGTTCACAAAAGTGAAGCCGTTAAAAGTAATTTAACAAGAGGAAATTTCTCTTTTGTGATACCATCTCCATGTGTGCTATCCTATCCTCCGTTAGAAAGAACATAGAAAAGTGACCTCAAATAGTTGCTAATTCATAGGTCCAGGGGTTGGATAGGAATTGGAGGGATGGGGGTAACAAAGATTGTGCAAGATAAATGCTCTCAACGTCCAATTTCCAATCAGAGGACAGTCAAATGGACTCCATGTACAGTACCATCTGTTTTACAAATTACAAACAAGTCTCTTCTGAGCCAGGCAACAAAATTCAAACCCCAACCAACCGAACCATGACGTCTAAGATATTTACAGATGTCTTCCATCTAATATGAGTGGGAGACATTTTACCTTCAGTTGGTGTTATATGTTCAATTAAGGTCAATCATGGAGACTCTAGCTTATATCTAATAAGTTAGAGCAAGTTAAGAACTCACATTTCATTAATGATTTGCCCCCAAACTTGACTGTGATTAGATAACCTCATGACCTCGCTGGGTTCTCCAAGTAGTCAAGCTAAACCCATTCATGCTCAAGTAATAAAAACTCTATTCAGACTTGAAAAATCAATAAGTACTAACGAGTAATGAAACAAGGTAAACCTGACAAAACGCAATAAGACAAAGTACCAGAAACAATCTCACTAGCTTCTCTAAACCCTTGAAACCTAGAGCTCAGGAATACTAATTTACTACACAATATCCTTTATGATTTTAGAAACTGGATCAAGTCGATCCATGCTTAAGTAACAAGGAACCTATTGATACTTGAAAAAATCTAAAAGCACTAACCAAACAAAAGATACATTTGACATAACACAATAAGTATAGCTTGTGTAATCGAGTATATCCAGTAACATGTCAAATATGAAACTCCAACCGGTCCAAATTTATTCTTAAATGCATTTACAAATTCACTCTTAAATGCATTGAGAATAAAGGGTGTGATAACATTTCATACTGAGTATATATACCTGCCACCCATCAGGGTTGAGATCCATCAAAGGAAATGAAATTCCAGACTCCAAGTCAGTGCAACTTATGGTCCCATCAGAAGATGCTGCATACAAAGTTCCATCATTAGATGGGCTAAACCTGCATACCACAGAGGAAGCAAATATGATTCTTACAAGTGGTTTTTCAATAAATACCAACATAAAGAGAGAAAACTAGATAAAATTAATCAAGTATATGCTAAGAAAAGTGGTACGTGTACCTCATGTTATTAAGGATACAAGAATGTATATTTCCATAAACAGTCTTTTCATGTACTTTAACGTAATCCCAAACTCCAAGTTGCCCTTTCTTTTGCAAAAAAGGTAAAGATGAATTGCATCAATCATTGAGAAACAATTATACCGTTTTTAGAATTTTACACCAGCCATCAAGCTTGACTGCAGTTTACCTTATCGCCTGATAACAGAATGTTGTTATTGGTAGGATGGAACTCTAAACAAGTCACACGTCTACTGTGATATCGAATTACTGCACAATCCACTTGATCTGGGATAGAAAACGTTGGCTTGATCTACTCCAAAAAAAAAATCATATACATCAGTCTATGATAACCCTAGCTACAAAAGCGTTACGACAATTAACAAAGAGGGGTAGAAAAAAGCATCTAATATTTCAGTAGACAAGAAGACCAAAGAACCTGATATTTTCAATAAGCAAACCCTATAACCAAAACTAACAAATAAATAAAATAAAACAACTAAAAAGTGGAATTTCAGTTTAGCAAAGCTCGAACTAGCAGTTTTAGGCTATACTACTACTGTACTACACGAGTGAGAAATTAAAGTTTGAAGAGGGCGGTTGTACAGCTTAGAAATAATGGAATTATAAGAAAGTTTCAGCAATAAAGAATTGATCGCATCCTTAATCAATCAAGCAATCAGTTCACCAAACATCGTAATCTATTAACATTTAGTTTTTTGGAAGCATGGGTAACCAAACATAGTAATCTAATAACAATCTTACCTTTGGATCACAGCCTACAATGCCCTAGATTCGTTAACCATTGATATACATAAATAACCATAACATTAAGAACAACTAAAAGAAAATGGAAATTAGACTTTGAAGTAACATACCCGAGGCACATTGATTCTAACTTGCCGTTCAAACACAAAGTCTAACGGACTCCTCGTGTTCCTCCGTGGTGCTGGGATAACACCATGTTCCATTGATGCTCGATGTGGACAAAACATTGTAGTATGACCTTCAATCCCCAAACCATTACCACAAAATGCATATCAATATTTCACATATTAACCCAATTCTCAAAGTTAACCCAAAAAATCAAATAATACTCAAGATTACCAGGCATTTTACAAAGAAAGCAAGGTTTCATCGGACAATCGATGTACGTTGCGCCTTGAAATCCCGCTTGGTGACCTGTTCCTTTGCAAACCTAAACCCAAATACACGAAAATCTTTCACTGAAACCGAGCAAAACCCTAAACCCTAGATCAAAATTCAAATCTTTAACAAGAACAATTACCTTACAGACTTTCTTGAGACTTATAGTTATGGGAGCCTTCCCTTTCTTCTTCGCTTCAACTTCCTCAATCGGCACAACAACAACTTCTTCTTCTTCTTCCATTTTCGCGCCATTTTGGTCCTCTCCAACCTCCACGTCATCACCTTCTTCTTCGTCTTCGTCTTCGTCTTCGGAAGACGAACTTTCTTCCGAGTCTGTGTCCCTCTCTATGACGACTTTAGGGAAAGGGTTTCTTCTGGTTCGTGGGGGCATTTTGGGAATAAATGAAAAAGGGATGAAGGGAAGAAGAAGAAGAAGAAGAAGAAGAGATGAAGAGAGAGAGAACTGAATTGAAAAATGGAGCGGGAGGGAGTGGTAACCGTAACCGACTCTAGTTTGGAAGAACTTTAGTGCGAAGTTTACTTGAATGCCCTCGTGAGAGAAAGAAGGTAACTTTTGTGGAGGAGGTGTTTTTGAGGAGTACGATGGAGGGTGTTTTAGGTAATTGAACAAGAGAGAGAGGAAGGGAGATGACGTGGCTTTCTACAAACCGCCGCTTCAGGAGTCCAAAGTCATTTTCTGCGTTGTTTACTTACTTCCCATCACCACGTGAAGATTTGGCGTTGGATGAGACCTGAGCTCAACTAGTTGACGATGCATTTAGGGCGTGTTTGATTGCATGAAATTCTATATCATGAAAATTCACGAGGGGATCATTATATTTTAGGTTAAATTGATATATCACTTCACATTTACCATTTGATTTTGTGATCAATGGTGAGAATGAAAGTCTCATAAATATGAGAATCTCACTCCTTGGCCCCCCAAGGCATATGATTCTCATGTTCATGAGACTTTCATTCCCACCATTAATCACAAAATCAAATAGTGAATGTGGAGTGATATATCAAATTAGCCTAAAATATAGTGGTCCCCTCATAAATTTCCATGATATAGGATTTCATGCAACCAAACACACCCTTAAAGTTTGTAAACACTGTCAGGATTTAAAGTCACTTTTTAATATTTTTTACTATTTTACATTTTTATTCATTTTATATATAAAATAACTACAAACTTTATTTATATGAAGGGGTAGAATTGTAAACCTTTCAGAATCGAATTAAATAATGACTATAAAGTCTGACGATCTAGAGCTGGACGATAAAACTATTCATTTTCATTTTCTTCAAATGATTGTTTAGTAAAAAAAAAATAGTGATTGCTTAGTATAAAAGTGTTGAACTCTTATAAATTATTCTAAAAACATCAAAAAAAAAAAAAAAAAAAAAAAAAACATCAAATGATCACACGGTAGAATGGTCATCAACTGACCCAAAAGTATAACATGGAAGAAAAAATGTTTATCATATACATATTCTTTTTGCAATCGTTTTAGTTGTTTAATCAATTCATTGGATATCTTTTGCTGTTTAGAATGGATTTCAAATTTTGTCTGCATATATCAGTAAATAAATGAAAATAAATTTTTTTTTCTGCAAAACAATCGAAGGTTGAGGATGTTAC